>JAVTVY010028122.1:0-106440 GCA_036873755.1 Hanleya hanleyi
CCACATTTCTCAAGAGCGCGTTACCATGGCTACAGAAACTAACGAAACTAATTACATCAGAAGATGTTTGAAGAGACATAGCTCATTGCGTCATTGATCACCGGCCGTGCAGCGATTTGCACTTTTTTGTCGGCCTTCCGAATTTCTGACATCCATTATTACGCTTCTCAATAGCGCTATGAGCGCCCCAACTCATTTTCCCCTACCCCCGGGCGGATGTAGCAAGATTACTGTGCCACAGCCCGGAGTGGCAGGGATATTGTCGTGTTTCGATGGGGCTGAAATAGGGACATGAGATTTCCACTCAAATTTCTCTGAAGACAATCGCACTCAGCTGCACTGTATTACAATCTGTTTTTTGCCTCCACGCGTTGGGCAATATTGGTATTTCAGCCATATTAATTATTTTAAATATATGCAATAAAATTACAACCTATGACAAAACCGTAGCACATAGGAAATAGATCGCAACAATGGTATCCCCTTGAAGTACCTTACATATTTTTTCCTCCGGTGATTTCAGCAAATTCTAAATTGCATAATCTCGAGAAAATCAACTAGAACATAACAAACTCTATTACACTTATAACTATAAGCGAAATTGCTGAATTATCCGATGCAATATTAAACCAATATAACATAAAAAATAACCCATACCGGTTTTCAATAACTACCTATATGCCTAACATATCTATCAGGATATCACTAATACACGTACAAGCATGTTTTCATGTAGCTGAGGTTGCAGGCATAAATCGGAGAGTACACCGCCGGAGTGTATTCCAAGTAATATGTAATATCTGAGAATATTTGAGAAGAATAAATAAAACCCTTTTGTTGACTGAAACTTCCTTCTATATCATTCTCATGGCATCAGATTGTATATCTCCTATTGTCGTATACCGACGGTTTGGAGGTTACAAACTCTGACGTTGGGAGAATGTTCTATATCCGAAACGACAAAAAATTGAGAGCTAATACTCCGTGACTTTGCGTGACCCCCCTAGCAGGGGATCGTGCATGGGTAAATTGAAAATGGCGTCCATGTGGGTACCAGAAAAGTGATGTTTTCGTCAGATTTCTTCATAATTTGTGCTTTTCTGCATGGAACAGTGGGTAAAACCTATTTTATTTAATATCAAATTATTATTTAATGTAACAAAACAATTTATTTTTGCTGACAGTATTTCGTGCCATTTTTCTAAATAGTGATTGATGACTAAAATTATATACAATTTGATACTGAAAGTATTGCAACCAAGTTTCCGATGAGGTTTTCCACACAGATTGATATGTCTCTGGCCAATTAGTATCACCCGCCTCCCCTTCCCTCTTTAAATCATCCAGCCACTTTATCTGGGCGTTTAACTTAACTTGATTCAAAAGCATTTTATACACAAACTTTGAGCATTTCTTATTTATCAGTTTTGTTTTGATTTGAGGACTTTGAGTTTGTTTTGATTTGAGGACTTTCCGGTCTCACCAATCGCTCTATTTTCATAGTTGAGACTTTGGCTAGATACGATTTGACATTGTTAGTTTATATATTGTATTTCGACATGAAATTTTTGAATGAGAGAAATTCGCTGTCTGTTGTTAGTGGATCATTTACAAATGTCGCTCGAAGTAATATGTCTATGATTATGATCTTCAGATAGCACAGCTGTAGGTGGAGCAACGTTGATCAGGTTTCGCGTGAAACGTTGTATGAGGAGAATTTAGCTCACTGAGTTAACGTCAAAGACGATGATGGCCAAACGTTGGATTAACGTGTGTATAAGAACGTTTATAGTGTTAGAATGAGAATTTTGATGCAACGTTGACGTTTGGTCGATACCGTCTCCTGTTTCATGAGTTTCCCAGTTAATGTGCAAGAGAAAACGTGGTAACTTTTACATGTGAAGAGAGAATACAGAAATTAAGTTGCCCCCAGAAATTTGCAACGAAAGGTCCATTTCTGAGACTAAGCCCATGGCCTAGTAGATATATAGCGTCGACATTTGGTCGATGCGGTCACCTGACGTCTTTTCAACGTTAATACAATGAGTAAACTGACCGTCATACACAACATTGCGTGAAATCTAATATCAACGTTATCTGGGCCGTTATCTTGGTCAACCGCTTCTCATGGTCAACTGCATCTCATGGTCATTGGCGTCTCACGGTCAACGACAGCTCATGGTCAACCGCATCTCACAGTCATCAGCCTCTCACGGTCAACATTTATCTCATGGTCAACGGCATCTCACAGTCATAAGCGTCTCATGGTCAACGGCATCTCACAGTCATCAGCGTCTCACGGTCAGCGGCAGCTCATGGTCAACGGCATGTCATGGTCAATGGCATCTCACGGCCAATGACATATCATGGTCAACGGTATCACAAAGTCAACGAAATTTCAGAGTCAAGTATATCTCACAGCCATTGGCGTCTGACGGTCAACGGCATCTCACGGTCAACGGCATCTCATGGTCAACAGCATCTCAGTCATCGGACTCTCACGGTCAACGGACATCTCATGGTCAACGGCATCAGGCAATGGCATCTCACGGTCAACGGCATCTCATGGTCAACAGCATCACGGTCAACGGTATCTCACGGTCAACGACATCTCATGGTCAACGGCATCTCATGGTCAACAGCATCTCAGTCATCGGCGTCTCACGGTCAACGGCATCTCACGGTCAACGACATCTCATGGTCAACAGCATCTCAGTTATCGGCGTATCATGGGTCAACGGCATTTCACGGTCAACGACATCTCATGGTCAACGGCATCTCACGGTCAATAACATCTCATGGTCAACGGCATCTCTCGGTCAACGGCATCTCACGGTAAACGACATCTCATGGTCAACGACATCTCATGGTCAACGGCATCTCACGGTCAACAACATCTCACGGTCAACGACATCTCACGCTCAACGAAATGTCATGGTCAACGACATCTCATGGTCAACAGCATCTCAGTCATCGGCGTTTCACGGTCAACGGCATCTCACGGTCAACGACATCTCACATCTTATGGTCAATGGCATCTCATGGTCAACAGCATCTCAGTCATCGGCGTTTCACGGTCAACGGCATCTCACGGTCAACGACATCTCACAGTCAACGGCATCTCATGGTCAACAGCATCTCAGTCATCGGCGTTTCACGGTCAACGACATCTCACTGTCAACGACATCTCATGGTCAACAGCATCTCAGTTATCGGCGTCTCATGGTCAACAGCATCTCACGGTCAACGACATCTCATGGTCAACGGCATCTCACGGTCAATAACATCTCATGGTCAACGGCATCTCTCGGTCAACGGCATCTCACGGTCAACGACATCTCATGGTCAACGACATCTCATGGTCAACGACATCTCACGGTCAACGGCATCTCACGGTCAACGACATCTCACGGTCAACGAAATGTCATGGTCAACGACATCTCATGGTGAACAGCATCTCACAGTCAACGACATCTCATGGTCAACGGCATCCCATGGTCAACGACATATCATGGTCAACAGCATCTCATGGTCAACAGCATCTCATGGTCAACGACATCTCATAGTCAACGGCATCTCATGGTCAACGACATCTCATGGTCAACGGTATCTCATGGTCAACAGCATCTCATGGTCAATGGCATCTCATGGTCAACAGCATCTCAATCACCGGACTCTCACGGTCAACGGCATCTCACGGTCAACGACATTTCATGGTCAATGGCATCTCATGGCCAATGACATCTCATGGTCAACGACATCTCATGGTCAACAGCATTTCAGTCATCGGCGTCTCACGGTCAACTGCATCTCACGGTCAATGACATCTCATGGTCAACGGCATCCCACAGTCAGTGGCATCTCACAATCAATGGCATCTCACAGTCATTGACGTCTCATGGTCAATGACACCTCATTGTCTACTGCATCACATGGCCAACGGCAACTCACAGTCTACGGCATCTTACGGTCAACGGCATCTCACGGTCAAAGACATCTCATGGTCAACGGAATCTCACAGTCAACGGCATCTCATGGTCGACAGACTCTCATGGTTAACGACGTCTCACGGTCAACAGCGTCTCTCAAGCAATGGCATATCACAATCAATGGCATTTCACGGTCAACGGCATCTCAAAGTCATTGACGTCTCAGGGTCAATTGCAACTCATGGTCAACTGCATCACATGGGCTACGGCATCTCATGGTCTCTTATAGTCAACGGCATCTCATGGACATCGGGGTCTCACGGTCAACGGCAGTGCGGGGACATGTGAATAAATTAGTCAGGTGCTTTGCTAAAGAGATTATTGGAGAACGAAAAGATAAGCCATTAGTTACATAATAGGGGAAGTTTTCCAGATCCAATGTGACTCTTTTGAAAAGTGCGCACGTGTGGGGGAGATGTACATGGAGGAACGTTTTGCGAAGTGTAAAATGTTTGCCCAAATACAATGCTTGCAATGAACCTTATTTTCTTGAGTAAATCCAATCCCGCTGCTACATAATTCTATATTAGATTTTCATTGGTGAGTGGCGTGAATTAATAATAACTCTCTGTGACAATACGGGTTACAAATACATCAATGTCAGATGCCGAAAGGTTTTCAACATATAAAGATCACCACTCTTGGGACGTTTCATCATCTGTAGACTACGCAACTTTCAGATGAAACCTGCTTTAATGAGCTTGAATCAAACCACTAGTGACCATGCATAAGAAACTATGTCAGTCTGATTGACTGTTGATCTTTGAAATAAACAGAAAGGGCATATAGTCGACTCTAGAAATAAAGCGATACTTAAATTATAGCTATGTGAACTATCCAGTATTTCTATTCAAAGTTTGTATAGAGTCTTACAGAATACAAATTTCGCATCTCAACTGTTTATAATTGGCAATAGTATTCGAAATATGAAACATGCGCAAATTATGTATAACGAGCTTTACAAACGGTGTTCACTCACGGTTTACATGTAATTTACCAACTATGACTCAAATTTGGCGATACATATCGCATGCTGATAGCAAAATACGAACATAGCGTGCAAGATCTATGGCGTTACGTTTCGTAACTTGCGTCTAATTCCGCTTAACCCGGGGCTAGGGGCCGTATGAACCCATGTACTTCAAGATCCTCATATGAACAGTCACAATCAAAGCGCGACTGAGATACACTATTCTCTAGATAACGACTTTAGAACGATTATTATGGATTAAGAATACTGATCAGCGATACGGATTTTATATTTTTGGAACATCATGATGTCTTGTCGGCATCATTGAAAACTGTTGACCGCTTCTCTCTTGCACGAAACTAGCCTATGTTTATGTATACTATGATTGTCTTTTTTGAATTTGGTGCTAATATTGTTATATGGATATGGAATAGGTCTTTGGATTATGGACGCGGATATTCTTTAATGGACGACGGCTGAATTATGAATGACGGACTAGACGCTTGTATCTTTAAAATAACTGTGTATCAGAGGTACACAATAGTGTAAGAAAACTGAATATCTACCACTGTGTATCACAAGTACGCAGTAAAAATGCCAAGGGTCGAACATGCATGAACACACTGGATTAGGCTATATGCATGCAATATAATAGGGAA
Source organism: Hanleya hanleyi (assembly GCA_036873755.1). NCBI lineage: Eukaryota > Metazoa > Mollusca > Polyplacophora > Lepidopleurida > Hanleyidae > Hanleya > Hanleya hanleyi. Next base: position 5,619 of record JAVTVY010028122.1, read on the forward strand.
CACAATATACTTCATGATGTACAATGTATTCCAAGATATGCATGAACTTCTATGATTTTTTAAGCAAAACTGCTTCTGGCAGTTCTCAAAGTATTTCCATCTAAGAAATGCTGTTTACAAACAGTACCGGTACTGTACACAAAAGTTTGGCAAAACTGACCCTGCCCATACAGTGGTAATTTCAAACAAGTTATGCAATGTGTACAAGACCTACACAGAAATGTCTATAAAGGTATTCTCACCGCCGTGCATTATAATTTCTGTCACATTTTTCTGTACGCCTTGTACACAATCGTTTTGGGATCGTATACATGACAAAAAGCAGAAACCGCGTGTTCTCTTTAGTACTTGGTATTTGTATTTCTTATATATTTTCGTATATTGAAACATTTCACTCCGAACACAGAGACGACCTGAAGAAGTAAAAGAAATTTATCGAAACTTTATTTATTGAAGTACAGTATTGAAGTACAGTATTTCAGTTACCGACATTTTTTATGGCAAGCTGTTTTTGTCCCCCGCCGCAACGCGGCCGGGGACTTTAAAATGGTTCTTGCTTCTATGTGTCCGTGCATGCACGGACATGTCCGTGCAAATACTTCGTAAGCAATAACTTCTAAATGCTTTGTCGGATTCCTCCGAAATTTGGCATCTGCATTCTTTGCGACACGACGTCTCTTGGTATTACATTTCAGCAAGATCTGCCTGTAGGTGGCGCCACTGGGGTCTTGCTTCTATGTGTCCGTGCATGCACGGACATGTCCGTGCAAATACTTCGTAAGCAATAACTTCTAAATGCTTTGTCGGATTCCTCGGAAATTTGGCATCTGCATTCTTTGCGACAAGACGTCTCTTGGTATTACGTTTCAGCAAGATCCGCCTGTAGGTGGCGCCACTGGGGTCTTGCTTCTATGTGTCCGTGCAAATACTTCGTAAGCAATAACTTCTAAATGCTTTGTCAGATTCCTCCGAAATTTGGCATCTGCATTCTTTGCGACAAGACGTCTGTTGGTATTACGTTTCAGCAAGATCCGCCTGTAGGTGGCGCCACTGGGTCTTGTTCCAATCTTTAGTGCATGTCCGTGGATGTTCGTGCAAATGCTTCTTAAGCGATAACTCCTAAATGCTTTGTCGGATTCCTCCGAAATTTGGCATCTGCATTCTTTGCGACAAGACGTCTGTTGGTATTACGTTTCAGCAAGATCCACCTGTAGGTGGCGCCACTGGGTCTTGTTCCAATATTTAGTGCATGTCCGTGCAAATACTGCGTAAGCGATAACTCCTAAATGCTTTGTCGGATTCCTTCGAAATTTGGCATCTGCATTCTTTGCGACAAGACGTCGCTGGTATTACGTTTCAGCAAGATCCGCCTGTAGGTGGCGCCACTGGGTCTTGTTCCAATCTTTAATGCATGTCCGTTCATGTTTGTTCAAATCCCTCGGAAGCGATAACTTTCGAACAATTTGTCGGATTTCTTCGAAATTTGGTAAATGCATTCCCTGCGACAAAACACTGTTGGTGATGCGTTTCAGCAAAATCCACCCGGAGGTGGCACCACTAGAGTTCATTCCATTATTCCATGCTGCAAGTGATAACTTAGAAACACTTGGTCGAATTTCTTTGAAATATCCTACATATGTACCTTTCTGGGTAACATGAGAAACGTTGCGGCTCATCAGATTCTTCTCAAATTTGGCATGCATTTACCATGCCAGGAGCTGTTGCTTGGGATTGCCTTTCGCTCACTTGCACTCACAGGTGGCGCCACCTGGTGGCAACATCACAAATTCGTTTCCGGGTAATAACTTGAGAACTAACCATCGGATTCTTCTCAAATTTTGTCTGAATGTACCGTGACATAAGATGTCGCTTGATAATGCATTTCACTGACTTGCGCCTAGAGGTGGCGTCACCTGGTGTCAAAATCTAAATTTGGTTTCTGGGCAATAACTTGAGGACCCTCATCGGATTCTTCTCAAATTTGGTATGCAGATGTCCCCACGATACCATGTTCCTTGGGATTGTATTTTTCCCGCTTCTGCCTACAGGTGGCGTCTCCTGGTGGAAAATTTTTGTTTCCGGGCAATAATTTGGCAACTGCTCATCAGATTATTCTCAAATTTTGTATTCATATGTGACCCGCCCCAAATAACATGAACACCGGTGGGCATCTAGTACCGGCAATAACTTGAGGACCCCTCTTCAGAGTCTCAAAGTTCATATGCCGATACCATGACATGAGATGTCATTTGGGATTGTGTTTTGCCTGCTTGCACCTACAGGTGGTGACTCCTTGTGGCAAAGTCTAAATTTGGTTTCTGGGCAATAGGTTGAGGATGCCTTCATATTCTTGTCAAATTTAGTTTGCAGATAATATGCCATATGAGTTGTCTCTTGGGGTTGCATTTCGGTTACATAATTTTCATGCTACATGGTAAAGAAAATATATTACAGTAGCAATCAACATTCAGTCAGCCATTCGGAGTTGATCTCAAAACCTGGGAAGGTGGAAAGACCCCTCTGCTTCTTACGCCTGTGAAGTAGCTGTTGCCATCCTCATGAATATCTTCTGAAACCGACAGCGCTTATAAATATTGCTGCCATTTTGGCGGGGGACCTAGCATCCTCTGGCTGCTTGTGGTATTTATTTGTTTATTTTTGATATCAGAATAAGAACTTTTGATAAAAAAAATTTTTTTAAATAAACGTGTAAATACCGGAACGGCTTGCCAGACACGTTTTTTCTCGTTTAAACTTTTTTTCTGGTCAGCTATCGTTTTAGGCCAATACACTGACAGAATTTTTGGGTATAGACGTGACGTACCCAAAATAGTTGTGTCAACGGATCCAAATAGTTGTGTCAACGGACCCAAAGAGTTTGGGTCAAGGAAGTTGTGTCAACGGACCCAAAGAGTTTGGGTCAAGGAAGTTGACCCAAACTCTTTGGGTCCGTTGACACAACTATTTTGGGTACGTTATAGACGTGACGTACCCAAAATAGTTGTGTCAACGAACCCAAAGAGTTTGTGTTCGTTGACACAACTATTTTAGGTATGACCCAAATTCTTTGGGTCCGTTGACACAACTATGTTGGGTACGTCACGTCTATACCCAATAAAATTTGGTCAATTTGACTCAGTCCTTCTGACAGTGTACCCAAGTACGGTACCAGTTCCGGAATATCACGTGGCGTACGGTACTAAATCCACCACTCATAATATCCTGATAAATCTCCATATGTTTTCAGCGGGACCTACCATCTTAGAACTATTTCTCGCATATACGATATTTAGCGCCGACTTACTACATGACCGGAATATCCATTTGCTTTTGATCTTTCCCGTCATGCATCGTTCGAATACCGGAAGCAGATAATCTCCGTCTGTCGTCTGCGTTGTCGGTTTGGTCCAAGAACTGGAAATCACTTTGTCTGATTGATGTTACAAGAGAAAGATACTTGGATTGTTATATCAACACTACAAGAGATCGATTGGGAGAGTTTGTTCAAATCTGTCCACAGATCCATGGATATGTGGAAGATCGACATTCTATGTTCCGCCTTGTCATTTTATTTGAGAAACTTTTCCCAAGTTTCTAAGATTACTCTCACCTTTGTATAGTTAGTACTGATTTGATTTCCCTCTCAAAGGGGCTACTGTTATGGGGGTTCCGATGCGGTACTCACACTATGCGTTTCCAAAACCAAAGGAGAATTCGATATCGAAAAAATAATTTCAAATGCCACGCGATCTTAAGCGCGGCGCACACGAGAGCTATCATCTGAACCAGCGACCTCCCGTGCCTGTTGGCTCAGAGGATAGCTCTCGTGTGCGGGCTGTTTTTGGTGATTTTTTTCGCCTCACGAACCCGGGAGAAAAATAACTATCTTGTTTGATAATTCTTGCCTCGCGTGGCGAAATCCTCACGGTGTGCGGCAAACGTTTTGAAGCTAACAGCTCAGCCGTTTTATTGGCCCGGCCAATGAAACCCATCTTCCATTCACGTGATGTATACGTACGACTGTTCAAAATGGCCATTTTTACGCGGATCCGGTCACATGAAAGATAACATGATCTAGAAGAAGGTGTTACGCGGGAACTGAAATCAATCCAATGAACGTTTTGCTCACGTGTGCGCTGAAACCACACGAGATCTACCTTCTGAGACAACAGGCAGTTGCGGCGGCTCAGGGGATAGCACTCGTGTGCTCCGGCTTTATGTTCCCCTTATCATGGTGAAAGCATGACCCATGAATGTGTAGAATTGTAGAAACACCGAGCTGTGGTTGGCCATCATCTCTAGTCATGTTTCACCTGACAAAGCCGTAAACCGACCTACCGTTTATAGAGGATGCGGTTGGGGCAATAATTCGAGAAATAAACAATGAAAACTATCAAATATTCCTGAAAATTCCTTGCTTTGTTTGAAATACAGGTCTATATATTACGGTAGCTCCGGTGGGGCCTATCTTAGAACGCGTTTACAGAAACCGGCGGTTTCATGGCGCGTAATCTGCACGCAGAGCTGTTTCGAGTAGTTCAAAACGGAAGTGCTCGCGCCGAGTTTCGGTCTCCCTTGAAACTGCAAAGTTTCTGACAAACAAAAGTTAAATATAAAGATAAGATAATACAGAATCGGATTATTTTATTGTTTGTGACTAACGGCTTCTGAAAATATTAGCTATTTCCAAACAACTACATGCAGCTAAAGTGAATGGCTTGGTGCTGGGGCCTTGATCTCACACAACACCGAAATGCCCCACCGGAGATAGTGTTATGAAATCTTTTTGTGGTGTACTGATCTATGTCGTAATCAATAAGTGATATAGATGATAAACTGAGGGTAAGATTGCTATCGGTTACAATTAGGCCTATCGTTTGGACACGAGATCAGATGTTGTGACATGACATTTGCGACAAAGTGGCGACAGGGCGCTACAGTCATGACCACGTGCACTAAGCTGTGCAATAATATTTTGTGGTCAATAGCTAATCAGTAATAATCAGAGGTAATACATGTATATGTATCCGGGAAGATATCCGGCTGCTCTATGTCCGCGAGTGACCTTGATCTATTGTAAATAGTGACCAAGAGTGACGAATCCTGGATATGATTTTTTTTTGTGGACAAAATGGCGTGTGATGACTAAATTCGCGACCAACTGATGCCAATCGATCTCGAGCTGACAAGTCGCGATCACAACCAGAGATGTCGTGACCACTAGCCGATAATTCGCGTATCAGTGACAAAATGGGGTCAAACTGCTGGTAAATTATCGTTTTTCTTCTGATTGAAGCCAGATTTAAAAAGAAAAACCCGCCCCCATCTTACATGTCGCTGATTTAAGAAAAAATCAAGGTACAGAACAGCTGTCGTCAGATCGAGGTCCTGCGTCTGACCCGTCTCACCTTGCAGCGATGTGCACGATTCCTTGAAATCTTATCTTCTCATATATCTCACCTTGTTTCGTCAGGTTTTAATATGTTATTCTCCATAAAACCATGATAATATTCGATTAACATTATGAAATTTAGATATATCGTTCAGTTCCAGGACACAATTCTTGTTTAGAATATCTCAAGGTCTACCTGTCTTTTCCGTGCAGTTGTGCCCTGATCTTGATGTTTCAATCATACATCCCTGAATCGCGAGAAAATCTGTGATTGGTCAGTACTCAAAACACGGAAACGGGAGTGATGATCCCAGATCTACATGAGCGCCAAGTAAAGATGGGGAGCGTTTTTTGTTGATCTGGTGTTAATCAATTGATTATCGCTTATACTTCCAGGGTTCCGTAGATAAATCCGAAGTCACCAATTGGGTACGCGAATTTAAGTAGTAGTTTTGTTTTAATCAAAATGCTCCGAAACAGATTTTTGATTCAGTGTAGAAAAATAGTTCCTTACGTCTTGGTTTTGTGTATATGTTTGTCTTTTTCATTTATCAATATTTCTTAGTATACCTGGTGTAATGTAGACTCATAAAATGACACTCATTGAACAACCCAATCCCGAGGTACGGTACACGATAATCAACGGTTTCGTCTTCACAGCTCTTTTAACTGCAGAAAACATAATTCACTGTCGCATTTACGCAACGATGGAAAAATATCCCAGTATATTTTCACACGGCGTGTAAACATTTTATATAGACCATGATTAGGGCGAATTTCTGTTCTTATAATTCATTTGGTTTGAAATTTCTTTTTCCTGCAGCGCGAGGAAGAAATCGCGTCTTGTGCTAATGACCTTCTGATTATATGAAAGCCAGATTGGCGAAAAGCAGCATTTCATTGTCCGTCCGAACCTGCCTAGCCTAATGGATCCCTCACACATTGCAGGTTTTTGTGCTTCACGCCTCGGAAAAGCTGTCGTGCCAAAAAGCTTTTAAGACCGAAATCACGATATCAACGATGAAACGCCAATAATGGAAAGGGTTGGCAAAAAAAATCTTCCCTGGCACATCTTTATTCAGCTGGAAAGTTCTTGGGAGTATATGCCATCGCAATTAACTAAGGAATTACACAAGGAAATAACTCCAGAATTTAGCTCACATCAGAAGAATAATTGTGTACATGATATTTATAATGATGATTTGAAAGATTTTAAAAAAAGTATATGAAGAAAAAAATAATAATAATTTAAAAAATCTGCTTAATGATCAACATTTATTTTTTAAGATGATATTCTGTTAGTAAGCATGAGCGGGTCTGGGAGTAGTGCGCTTTCAGTTATCTCGAGGAACCATTGGGAATCATTCTCCTTGAAAGGGTCATCGGTAAGTTGTCACCCTCAGGCCTCCGTATTCTTAAGAGCTCTTCTTCCCCCTTCTATCCGCTGACACGCGGTAATAGGCGAGGTGACAAGCCCATGTTCTCGCTCTTTTGCACCAGGTTGCTTATGCCTGCGAAAGTGTAAAATCACACGTTTAATTGCGGAGATATGAACGCGATCTCCCAAGTGGGACAAGGCTTATTAGGGTCTAGTTTGGAGATGGTGCTAATAATGCCACGTGACAAGAAGAGTAAAGGTGATCGGAACACGAGAGCAGAGAGTAGGATCTTTTCTCGGCTTCGTCTTTCTCTTGATATGTGCGTATCATAGCCTACCTAAAATCTCTAATTTATTCCTATTTAATACAAATCACTCTAAATTTATTTTAAAAAAAGTTTAGGTGAATTTCACTGTTAGAATGATTTGGTAGGATAGACCAGAAAAAACTTGGTTGCTTCTAACCTAACAATGTTATTGGGTCGAAAAATGTTTTGATCCGAGAATACTGAGTCGAAACGTTTAGTAGGTAGATCAATGCGACCCAATATTCCTGGGGTCAAACTCACGACTCCAATTTTTTGGGGTCGGAATGAATCTTGACCCAATATACTTGGATATAAATGAGTAACCCATAATTTTGAACCAAATATCCAAATCCTAGACCCAATATTGCTGGATCGCAGCGGCCAAATAAGTTTAGCAGTGTAGGCCTATTCTATAAAAAAAAACTGATTCTTTATATAACATCCAACATTCACATTCATATTTATTATCGGTCCTTCAGTTGTAACCTTGCCTAGTTCAGTTTTCGTTTTTCTTTTTTTGGTTTCCTGAAATCAAAAATTGAAACTTGACTGTCAAATTTCAATTTTCGTTTATTCGGTTTTGTAATCCCAAAATCAAAACTTGAGAATTGACGCGATCAAGTTTCAAATTTAGATTTTGAGAATCCAAAACCGAAAAACAAAAATTGAAAACTAACGGCCAAATTTCAATTTTTGATTTTGAGATTACAAAAACAAAAAAAACGATAATTGAAGTTTGCAAGGTTACACGAACCATTATCGACCCAGCAACGGAATATTTTTATTCCAGTAAAAAATCTAGTAATAGCAAATGCATACTTGGTGCTTTTAATATTTCTGATTTATCGGATCGCGCTATCGGGAAATTGATATTAAAAAAATATATATGTGTCTATACATAGAACTAGATATCGATAGGCCTTTTAGCTTATTCTACTTATCATTACTACACATGTACGAGGAAAAGCCATTCTGAACCATTGACGCCATACAGGAAGATATAAAAGATCGAATGTATGGACGGTTTTATCATCAGTGGCGCAGTGCAAAGAAAGGCGCATCCGGAAATCTGAGAAAACCTCCGTGGATTTGGAGGCTACTTTTCCGCTGGCTCCATTTAAAGGCAACCACGTCGGTAAAATTAGTGGTGAAACGTAATATCCTGACCAGTGGACTTATTTTAAGCTGAATACAAAAAGTGCATATAGAACTGGGCTGATGGCGACACTACGACGTCACGTGATTACAGATGTACAGTCAGAAAAATGGCGATGGCCCATCGCCATTTATCGGTAACTAGGCCCTGTCGTCATCATTTATTGGTGAGGGCAAATGATGACAAAGTCATTTCATCGCCATTTATTGGTGATGGGGCCTGGTCATCGCCGATAAATGGCGACGAACAATGAGTGTAGATTTCAAGTCATTTCATCGCCATTTATTGGTGATGGGGTCTGATCATCGCCAATAAATGGTGATGAGGTCATCGCCAATTCCATGGCCATGGAATGCCATAAGTTATCACCATTTATTGGTGATACTATCGTCGCCTTTTTTTTGTGATAGCCATCGCCATTTTTTGACTGTGTATGAGAGGTCGTCAGTATGAGAATCTATGCAATCCCAAGCTACATATCTGGCTGTTGAAGGCATGCCTATATATCGTGTGGCTTTTGATGGTATAGATGCTGATAGTATATATATGTTGATACTATGACTGTTTCTAGCCTGTCTGTCTGTTGTTAGTATGAGTGTTGATAATGTGGCTGTTGATAGTACGGTTGTCGATAATATATGGCTGTTGGTAGAGTGATAGTTTGATAGTATGAGTGTTGAAAGTACCGGTATGCCTTGATAGTATGACAGTTAACAGTATGGCTGTTGATAGTATGGCTGTTGATAGTATGGCAGTTGATTGTATGGCTGTTGATTGTATGGCTGTTGGTAGTATGACATATTATATAGATGGCTGTTGAAGGTATGACAGTTGATTGTATGTCAGTTACTGTGGATAGTGTGACTGTTGATAGTATGACAGTTGATTGTATGGCTGTTGATTGTATGGCTGTTGGTAGTATGACATATTATATAGATGGCTGTTGATAGTATGACAGTTGATTGTATGTCAGTTACTGTGGATAGTGTGACTGTTGATAGTATGACAGTTGATTGTATGGCTGTTGATTGTATGGCTGTTGGTAGTATGACATATTATATAGATGGCTGTTGATAGTATGACAGTTGATTGTATGTCAGTTACTGTGGATAGTGTGACTGTTGATAGTATGACAGTTGATTGTATGGCTGTTGATTGTATGGCTGTTGGTAGTATGACATATATAGATGGCTGTTGATAGTATGACAGTTGATTGTGTGTCAGTTACTGTGGATAGTTTGACTGTTGATAGTATGACAGTTGATTGTATGGCTGTTGATTGTATGGTGTGGTAGTATGACATATTATATAGATGGCTGTTGATTGTATGACAGTTGATTGTATGTCAGTTACTGTTGATAGTGTGACTGTTGATAGTATGACAGTTGATTGTATGGCTGTTGATTGTATGGCTGTTGGTAGTATGACATATTATATAGATGGCTGTTGATAGTATGACAGTTGATTGTATGTCAATTACTGTTGATAGTGTGACTTGATAGTATGACAGTTGATTGTATGGCTGTTGATTGTATGGCTGTTGGTAGTATGACATATTATATAGATGGCTGTTGATAGTATGACAGTTGATTGTATGTCAGTTACTGTGGATAGTGTGACTGTTGATAGTATGACAGTTGATTGTATGGCTGTTGATTGTATGGCTGTTGGTAGTATGACATATATAGATGGCTGTTGATAGTATGACAGTTGATTGTGTGTCAGTTACTGTGGATAGTTTGACTGTTGATAGTATGACAGTTGATTGTATGGCTGTTGATTGTATGGCTGCTGGTAGTATGACATATTATATAGATGGCTGTTGATTGTATGACAGTTGATTGTATGTCAGTTACTGTTGATAGTGTGACTGTTGATAGTATGACAGTTGATTGTATGGCTGTTGATTGTATGGCTGTTGGTAGTATGACATATTATATAGATGGCTGTTGATAGTATGGCAGTTGATTGTATGTCAGTTACTGTTGATAGTGTGACTGTTGATAGTATGACAGTTGATTGTATGGCTGTTGATTGTATGGCTGTTGGTAGTATGACATATTATATAGATGGCTGTTGATAGTATGACAGTTGATTGTATGTCAGTTACTGTTGATAGTGTGACTGTTGATAGTATGACAGTTGATTGTATGGCTGTTGATTGTATGGCTGTTGGTAGTATGACATATTATATAGATGGCTGTTGATAGTATGACAGTTGATTGTATGTCAGTTACTGTTGATAGTGTGACTGTTGATAGTATGACAGTTGATTGTATGGCTGTTGGTAGTATGACATATTATATAGATGGCTGTTGATAGTATGACAGTTGATTGTATGTCAGTTACTGTTGATAGTATGACAGTTGATAGTATGTCTGTTGATTGTATGTCAGTTACTGTTGATAGTATGACAGTGATAGTATGTCTGTTGATTGTATGTCAGTTACTGTTGATAGTATGACAGTTACTGTTGATAGTATGACAGTTGATTGTATGTCTGTTGATAGAATGGCTGCTCGTAGTATTACTGATAATACTATGACTTGATTGTATGGATGTTAATACTATGACTTGATTGTATGGTTGTTGATAGTATGACTGTTGATTGTATAGGTGTTTAAAATATGACTGTTGATAGGATGGTTGCTGATATGACTATTGATACATGTAATATGGCTTTTGAAAGTATGACTTGATGTTACGGTTGTTCATAACATTGTCGTTGGAAGTATGGCTGTCGGTATTATCACATGATTGTATGACTGTTGAAGTATGGCTGTCGGTATTATCACATGATTGTATGACTGTTGAAGTATGGCTGTCGGTATTATCACATGATTGTATGACTGTTGAAGTATGGCTGTCGGTATTATGACATGATTGTATGACTGTTGATAGTATGGCTGTCGGTATTATCACATGATTGTATGACTGTTGAAGTATGGCTGTCGGTATTATGACATGATTGTATGACTGTTGATAGTATGGCTGTCGGTATTATCACATGATTGTATGACTGTTGAAGTATGGCTGTCGGTATTATGACATGATTGTATGACTGTTGATAGTATGGCTGTCGGTATTATGACATGATTGTATGACTGTTGATAGTATGGCTGTCGGTATTATGACATGATTGTATGACTGTTGATAGTATGGCTGTCGGTATTATGACATGATTGTATGACTGTTGATATGACATATTGACTGTTGATAGCTGGGTATTATCACATGATTGTATGACTGTTGAAGTATGGCTGTCGGTATTATCACATGATTGTATGACTGTTGAAGTATGGCTGTCGGTATTATGACATGATTGTATGACTGTTGATAGTATGGCTGTCGGTATTATGACATGATTGTATGACTGTTGAAGTATGGCTGTCGGTATTATGACATGATTGTATGACTGTTGATAGTATGGCTGTCGGTATTATGACATGATTGTATGACTGTTGATAGTATGGCTGTCGGTATTATGACATGATTGTATGACTGTTGATAGTATGGCTGTCGGTATTATGACATGATTGTATGACTGTTGAAGTATGGCTGTCGGTATTATCACATGATTGTATGACTGTTGATAGTATGGCTGTCGGTATTATGACATGATTGTATGACTGTTGATAGTATGGCTGTCGGTATTATGACATGATTGTATGACTGTTGATAGTATGGCTGTCGTATTGGTATTATGACATGATTGTATAACTGTTGATTGTATGATGCTGTCTGTTATTATGACATGATTGTATGACTGTTGATATGGCTGTCGGTATGATTTGTATGACTGTTGATAGTATGGCTGTCTATATTATGACATGATTGTATGACTGTTGATAGTATGGCTGTCGGTATTATGACATGATTGTATGACTGTTGATAGTATGGCTGTCGGTATTATGACATGATTGTATGACTGTTGATAGTATGGCTGTCGGTATTATCACATGATTGTATGACTGTTGATAGTATGGCTGTCGGTATTATGACATGATTGTATGACTGTTGATAGTATGGCTGTCGGTATTATGACATGATTGTATGACTGTTGATAGTATGGCTGTCGGTATTATGACATGATTGTATGACTGTTGATAGTATGGCTGTCGGTATTATGACATGATTGTATGACTGTTGATAATATGACTGTTGATAGCTTGACTGTTGATAGTATGACTGTTGAAGTATGGCTGTCGGTATTATGACATGATTGTATGACTGTTGATAGTATGACTTTATATTATGTCTGTTGACAGCTTGACTGTTGAAAGTATGACTGTTGAAGTATGACTGTTGAAAGTATGACTTGATGGTACGTCTGTTGATAACATTGTCGTTGAAAGTATGGCTGTCGATATTATGAGTGTTAATTGTATGACCGAGTGATGATTGTATGACTTTATATTTTATGGTTGTTTATAGCTTGACTGCTGATAGTATGACTGTTGGATGTATGACTGTTGAAGTATGACTGTTGAAAGCATGACAGTGCATATTATGGCTGTTGATAGCTTGACTGTTGATAGTATGACTGTTGAAGTATGGCTGTCGGTATTATGACATGATTGTATGACTGTTGATAGTATGACTTTATATTATGTCTGTTGACAGCTTGACTGTTGAAAGTATGACTGTTGAAGTATGACTGTTGAAAGTATGACTTGATGGTACGTCTGTTGATAACATTGTCGTTGAAAGTATGGCTGTCGATATTATGAGTGTTAATTGTATGACCGAGTGATGATTGTATGACTTTATATTTTATGGTTGTTTATAGCTTGACTGCTGATAGTATGACTGTTGGATGTATGACTGTTGAAGTATGACTGTTGAAAGCATGACAGTGCATATTATGGCTGTTGATAGCTTGACTGTTGATAGTATGACTGTTGAAGTATGGCTGTCGGTATTATGACATGATTGTATGACTGTTGATAGTATGACTTTATATTATGTCTGTTGACAGCTTGACTGTTGAAAGTATGACTGTTGAAGTATGACTGTTGAAAGTATGACTTGATGGTACGTCTGTTGATAACATTGTCGTTGAAAGTATGGCTGTCGATATTATGAGTGTTAATTGTATGACCGAGTGATGATTGTATGACTTTATATTTTATGGTTGTTTATAGCTTGACTGCTGATAGTATGACTGTTGGATGTATGACTGTTGAAGTATGACTGTTGAAAGCATGACAGTGCATATTATGGCTGTTGATAGCTTGACTGTTGATAGTATGACTGTTGATAGTATGACTGTTGAAAGTGTGACAGTGCATATTATGGCTGTTGATAGTATGGTGTTGATAACATCTTCGTTCAAATTATGTTGTTGATAACATCGTCGTTCAAAGTGGCTGCTGAAAGTATGTTGATAATAAGAGTTGGTAGTATGGTTGTTGACATATGACTGCAGATAGTATGACTGTTTATAATATGAGATGATATTATGGCTGCTGAAGTGAGGCTGCAGATAGTGTGGCTGTTGATAGTATGAGTTGATAATATGGCTGCAGATAGTATGGCTGTTGATAATATCAGATGATATTATGGCTGTTGAAGTATGGCAAATAGTGTGGCTCTTGATAGTATGCAGATAGTATAGCTTCAGATAGTCTGGCTGTTGATAGTATGAGTTGATAATATGACTGTTGAAGTATGGTTCTAGATAGTGTGACTGATGATAGTGTGGCTGTTGAAAGTATGAGTTGATAATATGGCTGCAGATAGTGTATCGTACTCTATACGGCTAATACACATCGCTTCCGCTGTTAGTACCCGTACGCACATCCCATGGAATTACTGATGACGGCGCCAACCAATCAGGCAGTATGGTTGCAGACAGTATGCTGTTGATAATATGACTGTTGAAGTATGGCTGCAGATAGTGTGGCTTCCGCTGTTAGTCATAATCGCAAGATAGGCGTACGCACATGCGCGGATAGTCAACTTCCTTTCTCCGCAACAAATGAGCTGACTGGCCGAGAGCTGACTGGTATAATCTGTCCTCTCTGATTCATATTCATTCAATATCATACCTGCCATAAGGCTGTCAGCACGGGTTCGATCAGCGTAGCTAAGATAGGAAACGTGCAAGGAGACGTTGCAGATAATGTGACTGTTGAGAATATGTGTTGATAGTATGACTGCAGATAGAATGACTTGAAGGTATGAGTTGATAATATGGCTGTCGATAGTATGATTGTAGATAGTGTTGCTCTTGATAGTATGAGTTGATAATAAGGCTGTTGATAGTATGACTGCAGGTAGTATGGCTGTTGATAGTATGACTGCAGGTAGTATGGCTGTTGATAGTATGAGTTGATAATGTGGCTGTTGATAGTATGACTGCAGGTAGTATGGCTGTTGATAGTATGACTGCAGGTAGTATGGCTGTTGATAGTATGACTGCAGGTAGTATGGCTGTTGATAGTATGAGTTGATAATATGGCTGTTGATAATATGACTGCAGGTAGTATTACAAGCGTCTGGTCCGTCATTCATAATTCAGCCGTCGTCCATTAGAGAATATCCGCGTCCATAATCCAAAGACCTGTTCCATATTTCATATAACAGTATTAGCATCAAATTCAAAAAGACAATCATAGCCATAGTATGGCTGTTGATAGTGTGACTGTTGAAAGTATGACGGTTGAAAGTATCACTGGTACGGCTGGTGACAGTTTGCCTCTTAGTGGTATGGCTGATGACAGTATGCCTGCTCATGGTATGGCTGGTGGCAATACGCCTGTTCGTGGTATGACTGGTTGCAGTATGCCTGTTTATGGTTTGGCTGATGGCAGTATGTCTGTTCATGATATGGCTGGGGGCAGAATGCCTGTTCATTGTATGGCTTGTAGCAGTGTGTCTGTTCGTGGTATGGCTGGTGGCAGTGTGCCTGTTCGTGGTATGGCTGGTAGCAATATGCCTGTTCGTGGTATGGCTGATGGCAGTATGCCTGTTCATGGTATGGCTGGTAGCAGAATGCCTGTTCATAGTACGGCTGGTGGCAGTATGCCTGTTCGTGGTATGGCCCATGGCAGTATGCTTTTTTATAGTATGGCTGGTGGCAGTATCTCTGTTCATGGTAAGGCTGGTGACAGAATGCCTGTTCATAGTATGGCTGGTGGCATTAAGCCTGTTGGTAGTCTGGCTGATGGCAGTATGCCTGTTCATGGTATGGCTGGTGGAAGTATGCCAGTTTGTGGTATGGCTGGTGGCAGTATGCCTGTTCATGATATGGCGGTGACAGTATGCCTGTTCATGGTATGGCTGCTAGCGGTATGCCTTTTCATGGTATGGCTGGTGACAGTATGCCTGTTCATAGTACAGCAGGTGGCAGAATGCCTGTTCGTAGTATGCATGTTCGTGGTATGGCTGGTGACAGTATGCCAGTTCAGGATATGGTTAGGTATGGCTGGTGGGAGTATGCCTCTTCATGATAAGGCTGGTGGCAGTATGCTTGTTCATGGTATGGCTGGTGACAGTATGCCTGTTCGTGGTGGACTGTTGAAAGTATCCTGTTGATATTATAGTTGGTTCATGATAATATAACTGTTGTTGGAATGACAAGCCTATTGTTGATAATAATGTTGTTGATAATAATGTTGTTGATAGTATGATTGTTGATAGTATGGCTGTTGATAGTATGACTGGTGATAATATGACTGTTGATATCACCGGTATGGCTGTTGATAGTACGTTTGTTGACAGTATTTCTATTGATTGTATGTGTGTTAATAGTATGTTCACCCATACCTTCGAAGGGAGATTACATATTTCTGCAGAACAAATCGAGATAGTGCAAGATTAAAACGGACCTTCAAAGGCCGATTGCATGCAGCAGACATATGCGTATCTGTAGTCGGCTTAACAAGGCTTTTGGGAAGTAATTAAAGTCAAGATCGGCTTTCGAGAATTATCTGCTCATAGGCAGGTGTCGTTATAACAGCCAAACCATGATCAGATGTCGACTACGTTCTAATATTGATAATAACCATAGCACATGTGGTTCATTCACCCAGTCAGTGATTAGCGTTAATAGATTTGAAAGATTTCCGAAGAGAAGCCCTAAATAAATACCTCCGTCATCTAAAGCTTACAATTTGTAGTATTCCTGCCTTGATTGTTACATCCAGATTTGTAAGGTGCAACTATTAACCAGTATCTCTGAATACCAGGGTGAGTGACTGAGTGAGTGAGTGAGTGAGTGAATATGATTTAACGTCACTTTCAACACAATTTCAGTCATATCCCGACATTGGGTCTTATTCCTTCACACCCGGGAATCTCACGTGTGGGGTCTTACGGATGCCCCAACCTGTAACCATTTCGGTCATCTATACGCGGTAAGACTGACCCTGGGATCATGTGTATCCATTTCAGACTACTTTCGGCAACTGCTAGAGGGAATTTCCAGAAATCAATACCACGTGACTTCGTCAGCCAATCAGCTAAAGTCTACCGACGTAACCCCAACGTAACCCGCCATTTTCGAGTCATGTGACGATCTACTTGTTCAAAATTATAGATCTACCACACCTCTTGGATGATACGAAAGTTATTCATACCTATATATTTTGTAAGCCCAGGCAATATCTGTTTCCGGGGTATATATGAAAACCTGTAATTTATCGGAGTTTTCGAGTCTGTTCTTCGCCGGATGAAGGCCGAACAGAAACCGGTAAAACACCGGATATCGCTCCGCGATAATGGAGACACACGATTCGCAAGCCATCTTATGGATGGCGAAGTGTACGCAAATGACGGATGCCCCAGTTAGTCGCCTCTTACGACAAGCTCTCTGAGGAGCTGAGGTCTATTCTTACCATGACCCGGGGTGTGCACAACGACATTCTGAATACCACATCACTTTGGTGGTCAAACTTATACATCATAGAATAAGGAATCGACCAGTGACACTGGTTGATAGCAGCTAGCCTGTTTAGAAATTCAAGCTTCGCCGGATGGAAAAATAAAAAAAAAGTTATAATCCACTGACTGCCGGTTTTGACGATTATATTAATATAGAGCTTTATTGTTTTCTCTGGAAGCGCTCATGCGCAAAAGAAGCACGACATTCTTAAAGTAATGACCTAATGCATCGGTGAATTATTTATATTTCTCCCCCAACATTGCTTATTGTAACCTGATGAAAGGTTCGAATAAATATGGCAATAGCTTAGACTGCCCTCGCACACCCCCAGGGAATTGTGGTAACACGTTAATGTCTACATTGCATGTTAAAGCGCCATATAACAATTACACTCGCAGGCTAAATGCTTATAAAAATAGTTCCGTGATAAAGTGGTGTTTCCATTCTTTTAGAATGTTTCATAGAAATATGTCAATAAGGCAACCGTCAACTCGATCGATGGAGACTGAAACAATGCGTATCATTCCTCCTCAAGATGTCGAAACAATGACCGTTCCCAGTAATTTATTGTTACTTGTCGCTTGACTCAGAACGTCAGTTTTTCCTTCTGAAAATGATACCGGTAAACCCGCGATGTTAGAAACCGTGTGCGCGCGATGGAAATTAAACCAGCGGGAAGCGCAATCAATTGGACATTTAAAGGTCCTTAAGAAAATATATATTTCACTGTCCGGGTTCGCGTGATAGCACGGAATAACCACTAGTCTAGGCGAGACAAGTGCTAAGAAAAACTCTGAAGAAAACCACTATTTGTCATGAAAACTACAATTCCCGCAATCTGAAGTACCGATCATGTATAGCAGTCTTTATAAATATAATTATAAATAGACACGAAACGTCATTGACCTCAAAATCAAATTGAATTCCGAAATGGGCCGTATGAGTGGGCCATTGATTGGCTGTCCTGTGAATCTGGCCATACAGGCTCCATATTAGGAGGATTCTGATTGGCTCGTCTCTGATTTGTAGACGAAATTGACACCTCTGGTTTTGAGGTAATAGAACCATCAAGGGTTCTTCGAAGTGTGTACGGAGATGACGTCTTATGTATGAAGATGCCTCTTAGGTACTGCACGATGGCCGAGAAGGGACATCGATATTGTGTTAATGAATCTGGACCTACACACGCAGGTAGGATGCGAAGTCAGGATGCGAAGGACGAAGTCAGGATGCGAAGCGCGAAGTCAGGATGCGAAATCAAAACATGGAGCGCGAAGTCAGGATGCGAAGTGGCGAAGGCAGGATGCGAAGTGGCGAAGTCAGGTGCGGTGACTTCGCGCTTCGCATCCTGCCTTCGCGACTTCGCATCCTGACTTCGCGCTTTATGTTTTGATTTCGCATCCTGACTTCGCGCTTCGCATCCTGCCTTCTTCCATCGCAATTTGACCTGGCATCCTGTCTTCGTGTGATTCGTAACACAATACAGCGATGTCCGTTCTCGGCCATTATAGTACTGTGACCGGAGTTGTGCGCAAGCCAAAGGGTATTACCTTTTCGGGACCCTTGCGTCCTCGCTATCAATACATCTGGATGATACACGTTGCATATCATTCGGTGTGAACCACAACCAGTGGGGCCGGCGTACAAGGCTCAAGCCCCTATTCTGGTCCCCTTCCTTTTCCGTAGTAAATGTTGGGGACAGCTGAGCCGTGGAGTAGCTACGAAATGTAGCTCTCTGCCATCTGCCGAAAGTGCGAATCACCCGAGACTTATGCGACCAAAGATTTACACAACATGGCGTTCGTTCAGAACGCTGACAGTCTGAAGGGTGCGGGGGAGTGAGAGGGCGGAATCCATGTATCCATCCATATTTTCTCATGAAGAAAGATTTTAGGCAAATCAGTATTGGTTTTCCATCCAATAAAACATTTAATTGTATATGAACAGTATACCACGCCTTGTCCGCAAACAGGCTATTCAGTTTGGGAATTGAAGAAATCAACCTTTGAGTGTCCCTTGTTCCACCTAATTTCACGTCTGATATTTGACGATTCGTCCGGGCTCCTTATATGTAAAACAACCCAAGGCGCTCGAAACATCTCTTCCAAAGATGTAATGATTCGTTCATTAAGAGAAGTTCATTTGGGGAGCTTTTCATATAACCCAACTCTCCGACGGGGGCTTTCAATAAACTAGGGTACAGCCATTGTGTATATATACAGGGTTGTTATTTTATCGAAATCACAAAAGAGGGTACGCCTGGATCGCTTTTCAATTAATGTTTTGATAAAACTTTCGATAAACGTCGTCCAGGCTACATCGAAAGAATTGCTTCTTAATATAACCCAAGAACAAAAGGAGGAATTGTTTGATCGCTGTAATGGCGTTCAGAATACGATGCTTTCAAAGGAATTGGAATAAGGCGCAGTGGTGTACAAAAACATACTTGGCTTGCATCCGTCCTTTCTTTGCCTCTACATATATTATTATACCTCCTCAAAGCTGTTTCTAACAAGTTTCATTACAAGCGGCCCTCATTCTTCTCAAAGTTATACTTCAGCCTCACACCGAACAAAAAGTATGCTACAGATTCTGAATTTTATTTACATATACTATGAATTGTAATATTCCAGTGTGCAGAAGTGATTCTCTATAAATTGGCAAGACCCCTTTCGAAATATGTATATAGGTGCGCGTTCGTGTTTTGGTACGGGAGAGGGGTGGGGTGCGAAGCAACACCATAGCCTGCCGTATACACACATACTTCAAGGTATAATTTATTACTTTTTTGAGGAGGAGGGGGGGGGGGGGGGGTAGGGGGGAGAGAGTACACCTGAATTTCGATATTAGCTGAATGCATGTCAGAAGCAATTCATTGAGATTCGGCAAATTGTTTCCACTAAATATCTCCCTTAATTCATTAATCACTAAATATTTCGGCGAATTCATTAATCAATTGGTCAGTAATCTGTTTGATTATGCAGGCCTGGGGGGATGGTGGGTGACTGAAGCCACCCATTCATGAACCGACAGTGTAGGTGCACGCCTGCGAGGCTTATTCATGTAGCCCATGAGAATTATTCTGCAACTTTTGTGAAACAAAGCGTAAAGAGCGGACATTGAACCTTTTGGGTATCGATATAGCCTCGTCAGGTTGAATCGATTATCTTGTGTAAGGTGGCACGTTATTGCCGAAGCAGAGGATTGCGTATGTCGAGCAATGAATGTATTGGGGCGTAACAACACAAAACCCATGTTTTCAGACCAACGCAATGTCTCGTCTATCTGCCCATCATAGACGCTTAATCCTATCTGGCCTGGGCTATTTGTTACCTGTCCACACCTGGGGGACCTATTTTTCTTATCGCTCGAGTCATGCTTTATCTGAAGATGTAACAAAATCCAAAATGAACGCTTTGGTGACGTAATTAAAAAAAATCATTTATTGGTCGATTTTTTGTTGTTCAGATTTTTCGAATTTTTTATTTTTTGTTTTCTTCACAAAAGCTTCAGGATAAATTAGTAAATAATAATCTGGTTGTAAATAAAATAGTTTACTTTTCCTCGCACAAAATTCAGGAATTTTGAAGAAAAATAACGAGAAAAATTGCTTTTTTGGGCCCCACATGCATGGCTGACATTTTGAAATTACCCATGATCCTCTGCTCGGGGGTAATGCAATGTAGGCTCAAAATTTTCCTAATACGATGAACTAAAAAGTTACAGAGTGTTAGCCAAACTTTAGGATATCAAAGATGTGACAAATCTCCAAAACATATATGTGAAAATGGGAGTGAGTAATGCCGGTTTCCCGTATATCCCCATGATAAGCTTATACGATAGTTTTCCTGCAGTTATTTATGCGAGCGATCCGTGTCTGAGCGAAGAAATTTCCCTTATGAACATTTTCCTAATATGACATTTTCCATTCAGACGTTCCCCCTTCTGAACATTTTCTCAATGGCACATTTTCCCTTCTGTACATTTTCCCTTTCTTATATTTTGTTTTACTAATATGAGCATGGTTTTGTTGTTGGTTTTTTTTCTTCGCAAGATAGTAAAGGAAACTATATATGAAAAATATCCATCTTTGTCATCTCTTAATTATTGTCGATTAAACGAAACCCCCAAGGAATATATACAGAAGGGAAAATATTCAGAAGAGAAAAGTCCTATTGGAAAATGTTCATGAGGGGAAATGTCCGAAGGGAAAATGTCACTGTGGGAAAATGTACATAAGGGGTAATGTGATGGACCCGTGTCGTGGTTCTGTCTGTGGCACCCTGCAGAACGTCTCCGATCTTTACTATTAAAGCCGTAGGATCTGTCTGTCTGTCTTTGCTATTATAACTCGATAACCATGCGACGTAAAGATATAATATATACGTCAGTCGAAAGGTATTGATCAGCAGAGTATATTTGGACCGGGGGTGGGAGAGTGGCCACGCCCATGTTCTGTATTCCTACGTTATAAGTATATAATCGACATTCACGATATACCACATGAAGGCAGTGCAGAACTTGATGGTATACCTGCAATAAGAGGATGTATTAGTACGACATGTACAAGAATCAAATCCTATACGTTCAGCAGATAACCGCAGTCGATAACAGCGTGATGTAGAGATATAATTTATATGTCATTGAAAAGGTCTTGCTCAGGTGAATGACATATAACTCTTTTATACTGAGTCCCAGGGGGTGAGGCTGGCCACACCCGAATTGTGTTTTCCTATGTTATAAGCATATGCGATATATATTATTGCCAAACTTGGAGTGGGGCATATGCGTATGTATGAAAACGAGCATCAGATCCGGCATCCAGTGGATAGCCGTCATCCATATTGTGTTTTCATATATCTGGTTGACCTTGAATTGAATTACCGTAAACTATACAAAAGCTAGCTATTGTACTATGGGACTAATAGTTGTGACTCATATAAATTACCGTAAAATATATAAGAATATGTTGCATTGTTGGAAAAATATTGCCAATATTGACAAAATAAAGTATCAAGATAATGTAAACATTCAAATCTATACCGAGTTAATCATATATATCCACATTGGTTTGCCAAGGCGTGGATTACAGTACAATAATAATGTGAAGTGTTGATCTGGAATGAGTTGTAGACTGTGATACCTTAAACTACCAAATTGTCAAGTCTATATACAATGTATAATCTGCAAAGCATGTATTTGTGTGTGTGTGTTTTTTTTATGATGTTGTCATCGTATGGTCCGGGTTTTTAAACAGAAGACAAATGATTTCACCCCCATATACATTACTCATTCCTAACTCAGGACACCCATTGCTAACTCAGGAAGATTTTGGGGTTGAACAAGGGAACTGAAGATAGTTAAAGAGATGTAAATGTATTCCAAGCGTAAAGCCTGAATTTTACTGAACAATTTATCCTTAATCTGTTTCATGTAGTTTCAAAATTGTACAATATTAAATCGATGATCGTTATTCGTACATGTAAACATGAATTACATTGTGACCTACATACCCGCGTAGCGGGCCATTTCAGCACTAGTTTCTTTAAATTGCCTTACGTCAGTCTTGTCGTGTGGTAGAATCTGACATTCTACTAGCAAGCTGGTAGATTCTTAACTTTACTAACAGATTAGGAAAAACTGGCAAGCTGTCATCCGTTTGGTCTATGCAATAATTGTAACGGTTTAAGTGTCGTTGGTGTTATTTCTTCAACCGTGAACGTTATACTTCGAGACAGTGCAGAGAACACGGCGAGCCGTATACACACACGTCCTAACACAAAGCTCTCTTCAGACTCATAAATGAGCCTTTATTATTACCAACATGAAGCCAAACGACATTTTTATGGCCGACAAGGCAATCTAATGTTTAGGCCCCACCCATAAATCGTCTGAACTAGGGATTATTCCAAGATAAAACGGGGAAATCTGGGTCAAAAAAGAAAAGCTGAACGACGTTGTTCTATATATTAATATACTTATCTATGTACAATAAAACATAAATAAATAAAGACTTCCGTCTCGCTATTAATTGAGTAACGCATTCAATGTATGACAGACTATTTAAAAGCTTTCATGTGTAATATTGTAATACTGTTTGACCGCACGTTGTAAAAAAAAAATATGCAAATAGCATTTCTGAATTACCGAGATTTTAGCAAGAATCATAATACATATGTCGATTACACTGTTTAAAAAAATATGCTTCTTCAGAACTACTATTGTTGTCGCGATTACACACATGATGTCGGGACATTTCGGCACACCACATCTCAGCACGCGACATTTCGGTAAGCGACATTTCGGTATAAAACGGTGGGTACGACATTTCGACGCGCGACATTGCAACTTTATGTCACAGGCCAAATATGATTAAATTAAAGATTTTCCAAAACAAATTCTAACAGACAAGAGTAGTATATAAAGGGCAAATTTACCGCCAATGAAGGGCAGATAACTCTGTTTGAACATTTCCTGGTTGTCTCGCCTGATTCGTACCGGAAGTGACCTCTGACCCCTGCGCATGCGCACAATACCGGATACAAATGGTGCGCAGCGGTCAAAGGTCACTTCCGGTACGAATCAGGGGAGATAACCAGGAATTGTTGAAACAAAGCTATCTGCCCTTCAATGGCGGTCAATTTCCCCTTTTAGTACTCATCAAATTGACGTCACTATGACGTCACATCCGGTCACGTGACATCCGGGTCGAAGGTCACTTCCGGTCACGCGACGGCCAGCAAGAGTTAACTGCCCCTAAATGGGCCCAATTTGCTCTTTTAATACTTATCAAATAACGTAACCATGACGTCACATCCGGTCACGTGACATCCGGGAGGGTCAAGTGGTATCAATTTGCTCTCAAAGGTTAAGGGGTATCAATTTGCTCTCATAGGTCAAGGGTATCAATTTGCTCTCAAAGGTCTAGGGGTGCCGTTTAAAATGTATCAGAATGGTCGTTTTGAGGTCGAGATGTTCCCGTAGTGGTCCGATTGGCCCGTATGGGGCCTTATTTTGAAGTTCTCTTAAGTCAGCATCAATCTGGATGGTGGGGGTGGAAATGACGTCATTCTGCGCATGCGTAGTAGAAAAAGGGCATTGGAATGAACGTTTTGGGGTAAAGATGGACCATGCATGGCCCTAATAGGCCGTGTAGGGTGTCGAATTGAAGCTCTTGTGTTGTAGACCAGACTTGAGGGATGGCCACATCATCTGTGATGTCATTGGTGACGTCATCAGGACGAGTGGTAGCGAAAGCGGCCATTTTAGGGGTGCGTAAGGGTGTGTTTGAGAGACTGAGGGACCATTCTTGGTCCGAATGGGGCATGTGGGGTATCATAGTGAAGCTTTCGCGGGACAGCGTCCGACTGGTCTGGCGTGTCGTGGAAGTAGGGGATATGGCGCGCATGTGCAGACACTCCGAGCTCCAAGCACCCAACTGCCCCATTGCCGAGCTCCGAGCTCCCGACTGCCCCATCCCCGAGCACCCAACTGTCCCATCCAAGAGCTTGAAGGTCAATGCGACCGAATTAGCTCTTTCAAAGGGTCAAGTCACGTGAGTGTGAGTGACGTCACAAAGGTCATATGAAAATTTGAATACGTGCCCTTTTCCCGTGAACCGGTTAACTAAATAAGGGGGCATTTCCGTGAACCGGTTAACTACGGTATACAAAAGAACCAAAATCACATTGTTGTAGGAAAAAACAGATTTTATTTTATAACAGAGAACACAACATATATACAACAGTTATTTCCCCCTTATTATAATATCAACGACAGAAGTTCATTGCAATATCTGCAGTGTAAGTCCATCTATACTTTAGCACTTATCAGATGTCGTCGTTGGCCCCCATATTTGGCAACAAAAAAGATGACATTGGTCATCATCTCCACCTACCATTTGATGTTGGGGCGCTGTTCATAGGCCCATTCCAAGGCATCCAATGTCTCCAGTTGGGTCAGGGCCGTCGCCAGGGACGCACGATTGTTGATGGTGAAAGGATAGTCGTACACTGGGTTGTTGGCACTGGAATAGAAATAGCGCAGTTGACCCGTCATCTTATGGCATAATATGTACCCAAATGCTACATTTAATTTGAAGGCCGTAGGTTGGCCGTTGAAGATGGCTTCCGCGTAGCTGCGTAGACGGGCGAGTTCAGCCAGTTGGAAACTGTACAAGTCCAATATAGGGCGATGACGGTGGAAACAGTGCCGGATCATGGACCAGTGGCGCGGTAGATGTCACTCACTTGATGGGCATCCGATAAGAGATCATTTATGGGTTCGTCCAGAAAATGTTCGATGTCGTCAGCGTATGACTAGGAACCGTATGGTCGGGGTTCGGCTAGGCATCAAGGCCCTCCTCGACTGGGTATAGGCGGGCTGGACATGGGTTCGTTGCTCGGCAAGCGTTGGGTAGGTAGTGTCTCCGTACGTTTCAGCTCCCTGGGCTCCTCGACACTAGGATCAATCTCCATCGGCTCTTCAATTCGGGGCGGCGGATCGACCTCCATGGGTTCTTTCATTCGAGGATGCAGGGAAGGAAGATGGAAGGGCTCCTCGACACTGGGATCAACCTCCATTGGCTCTTCAATTCGGGACGGCGGATCGACCTCCATGGGTTCTTCCATTCGAGGATGCATTTCCATGGGAACTGAAACATCCGGTCTCGAGAGTGGCGAGCGTGATCCGTGTATGACACTATGATGACGTCTACAATTGACTGGGCCGTTTGAAGTGTTGATCACACTTTTCGCATGGATGCTTGGGTACTACCATCTTCACGACGTCGCGGTTTCTATTTGTGAGCCAAAGGCGAACCCTTGACCAACTTGCATAGCAAACCGTGTTCCGCCCACACTCCAGTTACGTGACCTAGAAAAACTGCGCTGATGGTATATAATACGTTTGGGTTTTATTTTCGCTGCTAAACTATTCGCTGATACCGAATGTAAAATATTTAATCCAAGCACGCATAACAATAAAATATTAATGGATAGATCAGTGAAATTTTACAGAAATCCGTGCGTTTCAACCCAGTTCAAGTCCTTCACTTCAGTGGGAAGGTGAAGTCGGATACACTGACATCGCGGGCCGCCTTTAAAGCTTCGGTGTTTTCTACCTTTGCCTGGCTTGTTGGATGTTTGATAGTAGATGAGTGGGTTTATTTTCTCTTCAAATAGATTTTGTTTTAAACTATGTTTCCTTTATATTTATTAATGTTCATGGTTGTTGAAAAGGTGCAAGTTCATCTGCCACTGGATATCGCACAAGCTATGGTGTTTTCGAATCTGTTGTCACGGTCGCCATGGTCGCGGTGCTTAAGTGATCTGATTGGTCAATATGTACAGGATGCCGCTGTGTGTCGTTGATCCCGATACACTGCCCAAGCGGACGAGGGGCTATATCTATCATACAGATAGAGATACCCCTGGTTTTAGCGAGGATGGGGTACTACATGGCGTGCACGTGTGTGACTACGTAAATGATCCGAGCGCTGAAACGACTGTCTACATATCGTACAGCTATACTGGGCGCTACCGTCGTGCTTGGTAGCCTCATGGCGGCGCAAGTCATGCAGACGAGTGAATCATTTCGAGCACGTGGTACAAGTGAACATCTTGGTGGTTGACAGAGTGTCTGGTGAAAAGGCCAGGCCGCTTCCCTTTTATAGCACGCCAGCTGGTGATCTATTTTTAGTACAACCGGTTCAATCTGGTTCAAACCGGCCTGAACCAGTCGAAGCCAGTTGTACTCGTCTTTCTGTGGGAATTCCCTGACGTCACCGCATCCATGTCCGTTCACCTATGTACATCGTCGGGAGTGACCTCATCGGCGGAAGTGACGTCATCGCACGCATGCGCACGCGCCTGGTGGTGCACCCACACCCTGTGTACGAGTTCGACTCCAGCTAGGACTAGGGGGATTTCCCTTCTCATACAGCATGATCATAATTCCTCCAGTACATCATACCCACGCTGGGGGAGCGTCGTTGGGTATGTTTACAATTCTCGTAGGCTATTGTCCAATCAGAAGCCGTCGTTTGAGAAAGTTCAATATTCGGCCGTGTACGACTTTAGGATACGCTTGCTTTTATGGTCAGTAACGCCTACCAGCGCCCAGCTTAACGCTTCAACGCTCTGGTGGAATAGCTCATAAGCTCCGACTTTCATGGAAATGACACTAATTCATCGAAATGCAATGACGTCCGTCAACGACTGTCTCAACGTCTTAACGCCCTATCTTAACGACCTAACGTTCCATCTGAACGCCTTAACGCCCTAGCATAAAGCCTAGACGCCATGATGTAGACCGATGAGAGAACAACAACAACAAGTATGACAGATGAGAGAACAACAACAACAAGGATGACAGGTCAATCATTTTATTCTCCCCACCAGTACATCATACCCAAGCCGGGGGAGCCGCGTTGGGTATGTTTACAATTCAAGTAGGCTCTTGTCCAATCAGAAGCCGTCGTTTGAGAAAGTTCAATCTTCGTTCGGTGTAACCTAAGCATCATCGGGCAGTCCAGTATATTGTTCAGGCAGCATGTACTGAAACAGTTGTTTGCGCATTCTGATCGCATTTTCCAGGGCCTCGATGGGTTGTAACACCATATCCTCTTCCAAGATGGACCCCCTTGCCATGATGGACCTGTGCGTGGGATCGCCTTTCATTTCAAGCGGGAGCAGGGTATACTGTTCATAGACAGCCATGGCTGTTTTCCTGATGCAGGGGCGCATTTGGATATACGTCTGTTGTAAGTTATCCTGTCCGGCGTCTTCGATCACTGCAACATAGCTATTAATAGCTGCTGTCAAACTATGATCCCAAAAGGTAGGTTCTTCCTCACTTCCCTGGGATGTAGGCTGACTATCTGAGATCAATCTCTCCGCATCAGCAGATAGGCTCTGTTTTTGTATCAGTCGGTGGACTCTCAGCAGTCTCTGTATAAGCATCCGCTTCAAAGGACTCGAAGTCTTCAATTCCATGTATATTCTTTTCGTGTCGCATCATATCGTAAGGTCTGGTGAACGTGCGTTCGCACTCAGAGCATGTATAATCCATGTTGACGGTTGAACGTCGACTGTGTGTGTTTTGGGAACACACTTGCTTTTATGGACAGTAACGCCCGCCCACGCCCAGTTTAACTCTCTGGTGAAATAGCTAAGAAGCTCTGATTTTCATGGAATTGACACTAATTCTTCGAAATGCGGTGACGACCGTCAACGCCCGTCGTTACGCCTTAACGCCCGTCTCAATACCTTAACGTCCTATCCCAACGCCTTATGCATTGTCCATCATCTATGGACGGACATCATCATGTTGGAGGTTGAAGAAGATAGTTTCCCATCTCCAGCTGCGTCTCCGTAAAGGTTTGAAATGCCTCATGCAGGGTCAGAAGATTCTGGCATGCGTAGTTCTGTTGGTATCCTCTTTGGGTACTATCTGTTTCTTATGCAGCATGATAAGATGACAACGCATGCGTTGGTGCTGAACGGTGATTTCGCCTTGAGCTGTATCAATAATAGCATCGACATTGACTTGACGTAACGCTTCGGATAGAATATCCTCGTTGTTGGATTTCATATGGGTCACGAGGTCGGCATACTGCTGACGTAGAGCCCATCGTAATCTGGGTGCCAATCTGTTATGCGCTAAAATTGCGGCTTCCTCTTTCGAATACCATTTGTGGTGAAACTTGTTTTCTGTGACCCCCAACGTCTCGCCCATCTCGGCGTTCATACTTTCTTTGAACAAATCCTTCCATAGCCTCGAGTTCGCATTGTGTTCATTCCCTTGTACGGGTTTGGGTTGGTCCTTCACGGTTGGGTGATATTCCGAGACTGATGGTATAAAGGGGACCCGCTCTATGGGGGTGGGTTGCTGCTGCCGGACGGGTGCTGCCAGGTGTCGACTCGGTGGATGGTGTAGGGGTATATGGCGTTGTGGTGACCCTTCGCTGGGTAACAGGTGGGTCGTCAACCGGCGATCTTCGAGGGTATGAGCTTTTAAGTCTACGAACAGGTAGCCGTACGGAAGACTTGTCGCCACTTGAAACGCCTGCATGAAATGGTCGGTGATCTGAGGATAAATTCGACTATCAAACACACGGATTTGTGCTCTGTCGATGGGATTGGAGAACAACACAAAGTATTGGCGGTTCAAGGTAATATCTCTGGACGCCTTCCCTTGAGGAAAGAGATTCTGGGTCAAATAGATGACGGGCAGATTTCGATGAGAGGACCCTTTCGTGAATAGGTCAGCGATTTTCGAATTGTCCTTGGCCGCACTCATCAGATCATCTAACACTACCACGTTGGTCTGCTGGAGGTCGAAGAAATACGCTTGATCGATATCGTGAGGAATCCCTGGGACGAAGCTCACATTCTGTAATCTTCTAGTTTCACACGCGGACTGCCACTGCCTATAACACCAAACTATACGGGTATAGCTGAGGGGCCCTTCTTCTAATAATTTCATCACTCAGGACGTCTTTCCACATCCCGTAGGGTCGCTCACCGTCATCGTATAGGAATGCTCTAATACTCTCGTCGTGTGACGCATGTGTTGATCGTTCTTCGCGCGTACTTTGAATTTGCGTATTATCGGGAGATGGCTTCGCTCTATACGATTATTATGTATGAAAAGCAAATGTCTACGTAGATTAAATGGCGCGGAAAATGACTTCGAACACAAGTGACATGCGTAAACCATGGTTCTCGACTCCACGGACACCCGGCGTATAATGAAACTTTCACAGATGTATGTAGTGTTTATATGCAAGAGCTCGGAGCTCGGGGATAGGGCAGTTGGGTGCTCGGAGCTCGGAGCTCGGGGATGGGGCATTTGGGTGCTCGGAGCTCGGGGATGGGTCAGTTGGGTGTTTGGAGCTCGGAGCTCGGGGATGGGGCAGTTGGGTGTTTGGAGCTCGGAGCTCGGGGATGGGGCAGTCGGGAGCTCGGAGCTCGGGATGGGGCAGTTGGGTGTTTGTATCTCGGGGATGGGGCAGTTGGGTGTTTGGAGCTAGGAGCTCGGGGCTGGGGCAGTTGGGTGTTTGAAGCTTGACGCTCGGGGATGGGGCAGTTGGGTATTTGGAACTCGGAGTGTCTGCGCATGCGCGCCATATCTCTTACTTCCACGACACGCCAGACCAGTCGGACGCTGTTCCACGAAAGCTTCACTATGATACCCACACGTCTCATTCGGACCAAGAATGGTCCCTCAGTCTCTCAAACATCCCCCCACGCACCCCTAAAATGGCCTCTTTCGCTACCACTCGTACTGATGACTTCACCAATGACGTCACAGATCCCGCAAGTCGTGGTCTACACCACAAGAGCTTCAATTTGACACCCTACACGGCCTATATTATTTCATAATACGATAGACTGCCCGTGTTCTGCTACATCATAATTATTCTTGCCTTCTTAATAGCTTATATCTAGAATACCATTCTGTTCAGCATTATCAACGCTACAAACGAGCATATACAGATCGATGGCTGGCTTTGTCTACACGGTGATCGGGGTCATGGAGTAAATTTTGTCCTGCCTCAGTTATACCCCTTGGGTGTGCCTAAAAATCAGGACTCGTTTACGGAGAGAAAATCTGACAAAAAACGAGCAGGTTGACCCCCACTTTTTTCACCTTTTTAAGTTGGTACCGGGCCTGGGAACATGAAAAAGAAGTTTAATTGAAATCGCTCTGACGCATTTTTCTGAAAATTGGGCCGAATTTGACCATTTTTCGACATTTTAAAATGTCTAGGAAAAATAAAGCAAGCTTGGAGGGGAATGTTCGAGATTCATTTTTTTATAACATAGGCAGTGCTGTGTTTTAAAATAATAGTTTAGTCAAGCTCTGTATATATAAATATATGTGATTTGGATTGAAGATTTTACGACAATTGGTGGCCGAAAATCGGACCCATGGTCTATTCCTTGCCGAATGGAAGAATCTCTGGCGTGCACCCTTAGGACCACGGATGGGTCCATCTCTACCCCAAAACTTCCATTCCAATGCCCTTTTTCTACTGCGCATGTGCACAATGACGTCAGTTCCACCCCACACCCATCCAGATGGTCGCTACCCTAAGAGAACTTAAAAATAAGGCCTCATATGGGCTAATCGGACCACTATGGGAACATCTCGACCTCAAAACGACCATTCCAATACACTTTAAACGGCACCTTTGAGAGCAATTTGATACCCTTGACCTTTGAGAGCAAATTGATTCCCCTTGACCTTTGACAGCAAATTGATATCCCTTGACCTCGCGGATGTCGCGTGATCGGATGTGACGTCATAGTGACGTCAATTTGATAAGTACTAAAAGAGCAAATTGGGGCCTATTAGGGGCAGATGACTTTTGCTGGACCGTCACGTGACCGGAAGTGGCCTTTGCCCCGAATGTGACCCGGACGTTACGTGACCGGATGTGACGTCATAGTGATGTAGTAAAAGGGGAAATTGACCGCCATTGAAGGGCCGATAACTCTGTTTGAACAATTCCTGGTTATCTCCTCTGATTCGTACCGGAATTGACCTTTGACCCCTGCGGACCATTTGTGTCCGGTATTGCGTTCATGCGCAGGGGTCAAAGGTCACTTCCGGTACGAATCAGGGGAGATAACCAGGAATTTTATCTGCCCTTCAATGACGAGCAATTTGCCCTTTATATACTACTGACATGACATAAAATAAACAATCCATAGGGCGTTCAAGATGTAAAATTTTGTAGTGATTGTCCATATGTCAAATTCAGTTCAAGTGACCGAGTGAGTTAAAGCATTATACACTGCGAAAAAAATTGTGCCGAAGCTATTTTAGCACCAGAATTGTGTGGAAAATAACACAAATTGTGTTTGATTCAACACCAATTTGTATTGAACGCGATTTTGTGTTGATATATGAAGTTTAACAGTTGATGTTGAAGCCATTTAAGCACAAAATTGTGATAAAACAACGCAATTTTTTTCGCAGTGGAGACATATGTATATGCATGTTACATGACAATTTAGACCATCCCAGATAAGTATGACTATATACTCATTCTGATATTTCGAATAAATTAAAAATAACCTCACTCGGCATGGTCTTATACAGGTATGTATCTGTTATTCTGAATGATGGGGAATTTGCTAAAATATCAACAATATATCATTCGTAACATATTCTATATATTATCTGTACATTATTTACACATCTGTTTATGCTAACATTTCGAAACTGTCGCGTGCCGAAATGTCGTAATGTCGAAATGTCGGATGCCGGAATTCCGCTTACCGAAATGTCGCGGGTTCGATACTCACATATACCGAGGATTTCCGAAATACATGTATTGTCATTGAAGCTTTAGTTGTCCAACATCGTATACGCATGTTTTCTAAAACGTTACTTCACAGCATAATCTACTGTAAAATTGACTGTAAATTATCACAATTTAGTACAAATATTGTATACCATCACTGCAGTAAGTAGAGAAATTTACAGTAGTAGAGAAATGTTACTGGAAACTGTGCTACACGTTTAAAACTTACAGTGTAAAAATGTAAAATTAAAATAAAAAATGTGAAATTTACAGTGTGTTATAATATTGATGATTTATATATATGCACGGATTTTAAGAATATTTCAGCGCTATGGGTCTTAAGGATATAAAATACGCTTTTTTTTTTGTTTTTTTTTTTTTGCAAAAGTACTTTCTTTGTATTCCAAACGTTCTTTACTGTCATTACAATTTGACAACAGTAAAAACATTACAAAACTGGATAATTATCCAGATCATCAATCTAATTAAAATTAAATCCTATCTCCTCCCCCATTTGGATATGTCGGTTGAAGGATCAAACAGGCTTGCAGTAACTCGAGTGTCAACCAATCCTGAGAACGCTTCATAGTGCTTTGAAGGGGACATTAATGATAGAGAATTTTTGGTTGGCTCAGACATTGTGGCACCATAATCCGGGGTCCTGGTCTTCGGTATAAACGGACATGGTGACCCTATCTCCTCTCCCCGACTGCAAATGGGTTAGTCCAGATGCGACCATGATGTCATAATGTTATTAAATATTCATGGTATGGGCGTTCAGAGCATCAAATTCAGTTGAAATACGTAAGATCCTATAGCGACATGTACGATTGGGGAGCATTGATAGGATATTAATGTATTAAGATTGTCCAGATCATATGACTATACGGTAAAACTATTGCTTTTTTTTCTATATTTATATGATGCATGAATTATCATTTTTAAACAAGTAATATCCAATTTTCAATTTATATATCAGTTTAGGAGCAAAACTGTAAAAAGTCAGTCGGTAGTATGGGTTGCGTTGCCCAACTTGATTTCGACCAACATTACAAAGCTAATTGTTTGAAGAACTTGAAGTGGCATGATTTGACAAAGCTTCCATTAACTCATTTAATATCCAATCATAAGGTAAATATATTGCTGTATAAAAAGGTGAGCTCCTCACAGAAATCGAACCAGCGACCCTCAGACAATTTGACAGCAGTACATTATGCAGGCGTTCTAGACCATTCAATCTATATGACAATTCCCCACCTGGATATTTCCCCCTAGGACCTCGCTTTACACAACCCCCCCCGCCCACGAAAGAGTACATATTTTATTAAGCGTAAATTGCGATGGTAAATGTCGACACGGAACTCTATCTCTACATTACTTTATTTTCTGAAATAAAAATCAACATATTTCCTAAAAATGGGTAAGATTAGTTGATTCCGTTCGTTCTCCAGCTTAACCAGTTTGGTCAGACATTTGGGTGGCTTTCAACGTTGCTTTTATATCGGGGGTGGTCAAGTGGACTCATAAGGATATATAAATGATTAGTAACCGGAGAAATAGCATGATACCATAACGCTAAGACTGACGACGGACATACCGCTACTCGACGCGCCATGGAGTAACTTTGGAATGCTATTTACGAAATAACAGATCATATTCTCTTGCGACCTTAGACGACCGGTATCTGAAAGAAACGATTGTTGATAGCGCCAAAATTCTTTATAAAACGCAAAGTTTGGGGAAATAACAAAGCGGAAACAACTGGCCCCAGTGTCGTTAGAACAGCGGTTCTCCCCAGGACGCCATCTTTGATCGCAAAGAGGCAATGCGTGGGTGTCCAATGGTATTCCGTTAAGAAAGAATCTTATTTTGGGTGTAGAAATGATTACAGAAACGTGAAGGTAAAACTAAAGATTTTATTTTTATATTTGAAGCAAACAGGCATCCACTTAGTCCAACACGTCGTAATTTTACAGAGTTAGTTGTAGGCAAGATGAATTAAAATGCCTGACGACATTTTACATTTCAAAATCCAGCGTTTGAGCTTTATCCGGTTTCGAAATTCGTCAATTATTTATCTTCGATTATATTACACACTCTCGGAAATATTGATTGTAATATTCAGAGAGTATTTAGTCCAAACATCCACGACTCATTTTAATGGAGTTTAGCCTGAAAATCAGGGACATGTTTCTGAATAATTGCTAGACATAAATTAGATGTAAGTGAGCTATAATCGTGGATTGAGTACTCTTCATATAGAGTGTCAGGACAAAGAATATCAACTCATGGCAGGCAAGATGATATATGGTATCCACAGCTGTTGGGTCGATTGCAGCGGAAATTCGACCATTGGTCCTTTATGTCAGATAAATGTGGGAAAACCAGAATGACCAGCAGCCCCGAAACTGGTAGCCTATATTGGATGCGAGTTGTGTTAGCGTAGATGATTTTAACAAATGAGTTAGACTTGCGCCAAGTCCTAATTGTCCACGCTAAGATAAGGAATGACAGCGGGAATCATGTTCCGTTCAGACTTGCGCTTGTGCATTGCTGTCACATTTGAATATTGAATACTTTTATTACTCCCAGACCAGATTCACTGGTATTAGGGGTGAAAATAGAATTTACAGTAGTGGACAGGATGTCAGGTACATTCTAGTATATGATACAACATACAAATAGTAATATTTGTCGTTGACAACAGTTGGTTCATATTCGTTAATACTTAGTCAAATGGATAATCAAAATTACTTAACCAAAGTCATAGCCCTTTGAATAAACCTACTTAAATTAATCAATACCTTTTTCGACGGGTTATTGAACAAATCCTTTGTCTTACACTCATTGGGATATTTATAATAATTTGATGGTATATATCTATTTCTGAGTTCTTCCAGTCTTCCATCTACATGTTACATTGTCCGATGATTATCCCATATTTACATGTACACGTATGTTACATTGTCAGGCGATTATACAAATGTGTACACGTGCAGGAAAGTTACATTGTCAAATGATTAAACTATGTTTACATGTGCACGTAACATTACATTGGCAGATGATTATACAAGGTTTACATGGCCCCGTATGTTACATTGCCACGTGATTATACATTTTTACATGTGCACGTTTGTTACATTGTCAGATGATTAAACAATCTTTACAGGTGCGCGTGTGTCACATTGTGAGGTGATTATGCAATAATTACAGGTGCAATTAAGTTACATTGTCAGAGGATTATACAAAGTTTACATGTGTACGTATGTTACATTGTCAAGTAATTATACAAGTGTTTACAGGTGTACGTATGTTACATTGTCAGGTGGTTATACAATGTTCACAGTTGCACGTATGTTACATTGTCAGATGATAATACAAAACTTACATGTGCACGTATGTTACATCGTCAGATGATTATACACAGTTTACATGTGCACGTATGCTACATCGTCAAATGATTAGACAAAGTTTACATGTGCACGTATGCTACATTGTCAGATGATTATACAATATTTACAGGCGCACGTATGTTAAATTTATCAGGTGATCGCACAATGTTTTCAGGTGTCATATGTTACATTGCCAGACGATTATACAAAGTTTACAGGTATAAGTGATTATACAATGTTTACATGTGTACGTATGTTACATTGTCAGTATTATACAATATTTACAAGTGCATGTACGTTACATTGTCAGATGATCACAGAATGTTTTAGGTGCCGAATATTACATTGTCAGATGATTATACTATATTTACAGGTGTACGTATGTTACATTGTCTGATGATTACACAACGTTAATATGCGCACGTATGCTACGTTGTCCAATGATTATACAATATTTAGATGTGTACGTATTTTACATTGTCAGATGATTACACGATGTTTACATGCGCACGTATGTTACGTTGTCAGATGATTATACAATGTTCAGATGTGTACGTATGATATATTGTCAGATACAATGTTCAGATGTGCACGTATTTTACATTGCCAGTTGATTATACAATGTTTGCATGTACACGTATGTTACATTCTCGGACGATTATATAGTTTTCATTTGCACGTGTTTCATTGTCAAATTATTAGACAATGTTTACATTGTCACGTATGTCCTATTCACAGATGATTACATAACATTTACAGGTGCATGTATGTTGCATTGTCAGATGATTATACAATTTTACAGCTGCAGGTATTTTACGTTGTCAGATGATTACACAATGTTTAGATGTGTACGTATGATATATTATCAGATAATCATGCAATGTTTACACGTGCACGTATGTTAAATTGTCGAATTATTATATAATGTTCAGGTGTGCACGTATGCTACATTATCAGATGATCATACAGTGTTCACAGGGTCTAGATAGGTCCAGATACGATGTTCCATCTGGGCTATCAGTAGTTTTCTTGAAATCCAGTGATTGGGTGTGTATAACCTCAAAGCGTCGCTAAAATATGAATTATCCAGTGCTAGGAGACATCGTCTATATAGCGTTTCAGAATTGAACGGGCTTTTGAATTTTTAGACAATTTATGCATGTATGCGTATTCATACGAGAAAAAATATAGGTCTGCCATAAGGGGTGCACATACGCTGTTGGTAATATGGTATTGCCGAATTTCACATAGATATTGTTAATGAGAAATTCAAGTAATTCTATAAACCAAGAAGCATTCCCAGAATAATATCCTCTACGTGCAGTAGAACTGAAGAAAGTCTTATGACTTCTTACATTAACCTACTGGTAACCAGTTTTATTGAACACCGATATTATTAATGAACTACTTAAGGTGTTCAATGATGTCCTAATGGGGAATAGTAGCATAGAGCGTTGAAAAATCTCAAGTAGAGACATGTCTATACGGTATGTGTCCTTTCCTATCTACTTCTTCCGTAAGACTGTTTGAGTTTTTAAGTATCCACGTGCATTCGACATCTAAATTTTTTGAAATGGCAGAACAATACTTCCCCCAAAATGATTTAACTGCCTGCTGACGATTTGTATAGTGTTATATGCATTTTGCAGTCCAGTACAATTTTTCCAAGTTGTAACTGAAGGGGTCACGTGTTCCTGATTTTATTGAATTAATGAGCTTTTAACTGAAAGTTCAGATATTTTCAGTGAATACCTGAGAAGTTATTAGCGAGAATATCTGACGGCTAAATTTTCACGAAGCATTGCCTTTGAGTTCAAATAATTTAGTTGTAGTGAACAGGAAATACAAAACCGTTACTAAATTCTAATTCCATGGGGGAATAGCTTTCAGAAAACTCATAACTCGTTTTGGTGAGTTCGTTTGTTGCAATATAAGGTGTCAAAATCTCATCGCCATGGATCACAAAACCTTAAAGATAGAAGGTTATGGTGGAACCGTAGTATCTGGCAGTGTTAAGATGTAGATCGTTGATTCATTGTTGAGTCTCGGTTATGAAATTTGTTTCTGTGGTATTTGACCACAATCACGTAACATTTACGACTCTTACTTGGATGACGTAGTTGTTCTCAGTTTGAATGAACAATCTTGCTTCAAATAGACAGTATTGCTATTCGTCGACCTAATTCGAAATTACAACAGAGGATGTACTTTTAGACGTAGATGCAACTACGAATCTGAAAGGGAGCGCCTGCTCTGCCGTTGTTAAAATAGAGATCATAGAACGATGGCGTTGCTATGCCGTTGTTAAAATGAAGAATGATGAACGATGGCCGATCGAATGTGGTGGTACAAATAAAATTTACTGGAGCGTCTGGGAGTACCGGAGGATCGAATATTACTCGGAACAGAGAGGGTCTCAAAATATTGAAATCGAATGAAAACTGTATTAATCATTGAGAGAGTGAACCATATTAAATATCTATTTACCTGTATGAAACCACTTTCTTCGGGGCACGGATTTTTATGCTGATAGGCGAATCATGTACGGGATCGACCCCACAGTTTAACCCACGTTGATGAATGTTCGTAGAGGTCAAACTCCCAGCAGGAATAATCTCCCCGTTTTTTAGCCCACCATCACCAGATGGTGAGCTGTTCAAATCGCTTTTCGTCCGTGGTCCGTCGTCCGTCTGTCCGTCGTCCGTCGTCCGTCCGTCATTCTTGTTATCGCGATTTCTCAGGAACTACAGCATGGATCTTTCTCAAATTTGGTACACAGGTTCCCCTTGGGGTCTAGTTGTGCAAGATACCTTTTCTGGTCCAATTCGAAAACCCAATATGGCCACAAGGCGGCCATCTTAGATTTCCCGATGAAACCTTGTTATCGACATTTCTCAGGAACTACTTCATAGATCTTTCTCAAATTTGGTACACAGGTTCCCCTTGGGGTCTAGTTACCTTTTCTGGTCCGATTCGAAAATCCAATTTGGCCACAGGGCGGCCATCTTTGATTTTCCCATAAAACCTTGTTATCGCGATTTATCAGGAACTACTTCATGGATCTTTCTCAAATTTGGTACACAGGTTCCCCTTGGAGTCTAGCTGTACAGGATACCATTCTCTGGTCCGATTCGAAAATCCAATATGGCCACAGGGCGGCCATCTTTGATTTTCCCATGAAACCTTGTTATCGCGATTTCTCAGGAACTACTGCATGAATCTTTCTCAAATTTGGTACACAGATTTCCCTTGGGGTCTAGTTGTGCAGGATGCCTTTTCTGGTCCGATTCGAAAATCCAATATGGCCACCAGGCAGCCATCTTGGATTTTCCCATGAAACTTTGTTATCGTGATTTCTCAGGAAGTACTGCATGGATCTTTCTCAAATTTGGTACACAGGTTTCCCTTGGGATATAGTTGTGCAAGATACCTTTTTCGGTCTGATTCAAAGATCCAATATGGCCACCAGGCGGCCATCTTAGATTTCCCCATGAAACTTTGTTATCGTGATTTCTCAGGAAGTTCTGCATGGATCTTTCTGAAATTTGGTACACAGGCCCCACATGGGACCTAGTTGTGCAAGATACCGTTTTGGTCCGATTCGAAAATCCAAGTTACGCTTCAAATTAATACGGTATTCCCGATTTGTGATGTTGCATCACAAGAGTAGGTGGATCAAACGGTGGGGCATATTCTATATATTGACTATACAGAATATCCATACCTTCACCTTCTATATCAAGGAGTTCAAATGATTTTCAATTAAAATGTATTTCTTCAAATTTTAAATCAGTTAGACGGGTCGGTTACACGAAGGGACGTCACTCTTGTGACACGTCACAACTCGACAACTGTAGACTACTGCGTGTTTCGATCCAAGAGAGATAATCAGGAGTCAGACACTTTCAAAGTTTCTACATTACTGCACAGACCGGATCTCTTCAATATTAAGTTTTGTGTCATCTTACTTTTTTCGAGCATGGTATCTTAAAAGAGATAACTCAAACTAGCGCAGTAAACAGAACAGAATTAGCATTCGTTCCTAATTATAAAATCTTAAGTATGTTTCATAGCTCATTCGAAAATGTCAAAGAGATTTGTCTTCGCTTCCAATATCCAATGATGACACGTGCGAAAAAATAAATAAATACTACAAAACGAAGATGAAGGATCCTCTGGACATTCACTTTCAGACCAACTTTGCTCATTTCACTTGTACTATAACAACCGACATCATGTACAGTTTCTATAAATCTTGGAACTCCTGAAACTTAGAAAGGTAATATCTTGGTGTTTTCCAGTGTCCCTTTTTCGATTTTTTTCGCTCAAATTCAAAATTCTGCAAACAAAATTACAAATCATTCGTTTGTTCTTAGTAACAATGAACAAAAAGATCCTCTTGTCATTAGCTTACACTTATCAGACAATGGTGGGCGCCAAGATCCTTCAGGATCTCTCGTCTTGGTTATTAATCACTGATGGATGCCACTTATTTATGTAACCCTGAACCAGAACATCATCTCACGAACTTATATTTACCAACCCAGTCTTCTTTATCAAGCATAATCAATATAAAGATATTTGATATCACCCTGCTGTAGATGTGTGTGACCTTTTGATTTCGACTTAATGAACGTGGTCATTTG
This sequence comes from Hanleya hanleyi, assembly GCA_036873755.1. Taxonomy (NCBI): domain Eukaryota; kingdom Metazoa; phylum Mollusca; class Polyplacophora; order Lepidopleurida; family Hanleyidae; genus Hanleya; species Hanleya hanleyi. Next base: position 46,094 of record JAVTVY010028122.1, read on the forward strand.
GAAAACTACCGTTAGCCATTAACAAGTTGAACTAGTTTTTTTTCTTCTAAGTAGTCATGGGTTTATTACACCTACCGATATTTGCAAAACATGCATAAACTAGGATGCGGTGAATTAGACCAAATAATGATGCCTCATCCAGATATAATTTGAAAACACTTCATGTAACCTCGTCAGTTTTAGGCCTTTCTGTGTACAGTTATTTGCCAGAACAGACCTGCTTGGAGAATGGCAAACGGCATTTTCGCGGCCAAAATGGCTGACGTAAGGCATAATTATAAACGAATGTCCGTAGCTTCGTATGGAAATTGTGAATAGGCCTCTGTTATGGGTCATAGTTATAATTAGACGTTATTTCAAGACCAGAGACACAGGGATCCAGGATGGGTAGGTCTTTCGTACAGCACATCGTGAGATGATGTCAGTTATATTTAGATCCCGGGGTTTTCCTAGTTGGCGTCATTTGCTGTCAGGGAACATGGATGCTTATATCATAATAGGTAGGATGATCCACTGTTATAGAACTCTTCTTTTACTATCTACTACCCACGTATGTTACATTGTCATGGTTACGAATACACACATGATCGACAATACAGAATGCTATTTATCCTCTTATGTAATTTTTCATACATGCTCTGTTACCGACAATTATAACAAAAGTGACATATTAGTTTCGAATGTGACATAGCTATAATGTGCTACTTAAGTTCTTTTTTTCCTATCTTCAAACAAGTTATATCACAACCAACAAAGAAGCGGATTTACTGCAAGTGCTGAGATCGTGAGATAATATGTAGAGTTGTGTATAATTGAATCAGGAAGGCCCACTATAAACTAACTGTTAAATTACATTCATTTCAGATACAGGAAGGAGTGATACTGAAGACAAAGCTCGGGGAATATGAACCCGGACCCCGGAGAAAGCTGCTAGCAAGGGAGTAAGATGATTATAAAGGCAAATAGAAAGAGATAGGAAGAAACGTTGGTGGAATTCTCACAGCATTGGTACGATTCCCCGGAAGTCAAAAGATGAAAGGGAAAACTTTGTGAAGAGCAAGCACAAAAGAGAGTCTGAGTGCTTATATAGATAGGGTTACATAGCTGTCGAGTTTGAGAGAGGCGCGCGAGGATGGGGCACTGCCCAGTGAGTAACAGATAGACAAATCCAAACTCACCACAGCGTATGCTCCGTTGCACTTCAATTATGCGATGGGTTTTTTATGATTATTTGAAAGCAGAATAGTTTAAAAGTGATCATATATTTTGCTAGCCTGGACCTTGGATAGAGTATTATATCCCAGTCTGAAGTGAATATTTCGATTATTGGAGTTGTCAATTTAATTTGATTAACGCGGAACTATATATACAGATGGTATCAGCATATGAGATTGTTCTACCTATGTATACTATACAGCGTTTTATTAATTAACTTCTATTTCTAATTGGAATATGTTTTTAATAAAACATCACTCTGCGAGGGCCTTGGGTTTATGTTATTAAAATTCGTCTCGTGCTTGCATGCGCATGGTCTGTGAGAATTTCTTCTCTTTTTTGTGGTGTGTAACAATATACATGTATATATTAACAGAACACAAGTCTGCAATTACTGTTCCTCAATTAGCGTGGAGCTTCTGGCGATAGCCTGTACCAGTGACACACACACGCAGCAATGGAGCGCTCTCCCTTCGCGGCGGCAACACAAAGAACAGGATCAAAGACATCAATCTTTGTCATCACAGGTGTTAATACCTATCAGTGAATAGACAGTATGCTTATCTTGTGAACACCTTGAAAAACCTAGATTGAAACCAATCAGTGTTACGTAAGGCGAGTCAACCGGTTTTTGTTTTGCGCTTACTCGAGTTCATTTATAAATAGATATCGTTAATACTGTCATCATTGACGTAATTTAGAATGCTCCGTCAAGGCGGTAGAGTTGCCATTGATTGATTGCGGCATATACTGATACCGACGATACGATAACCGGACAGGGAAATCGGATGTTCTTGAAACGAATACCGAAGACCCAAAACGGAGAACCTTCCCCAAAAGAGCCCATCAAGTGGATCTTCCATCTTCGGTTTTCGTTTTGGGATTGGCCCAATCAAAACACATGGAGAAAACCAAAACGAAGACCCTGGAATTTCTGGGCTGTGTGACAACCGGGGAGGGCGTGGGGGTGTAGGATGCAGTTATCACGGTCCCCCGGGAATTTTAGTCCGCTTTTTATACCTACAGTGCGGACAATAATTCCGCCTCAAGAATAACTCGAAAATAAAGTCCCCCATAGGTTAATTTTTTTGTCTGACTTGTAAAACTCCCGGGAATTGTCATGGCGGGTGCAGGAATCATGGTCCCCCGGGAAATTTAGTGCCTTTCTTAATCTTAGTGGGGACAGCAATTCCCGATCAGCTGTAACTCGAGAATGAAGTCCGCCCTAGGTTATAACATAGCAGCGGATACTTCCGGATACTGTCATCCCCTGTGCAGGGTCTTCCATTTCGGTCTTCGTTTTGGTATTGGCCCTGTCAAGACACATGGGGAAAACGAGAACGAAGACCTTGGGATTTCTGGGCTGTGTGATGTTTCGGTTTTTCCCATGTGTTTTCCCATCCCAAGATCGAAGATGGACGACCCACTTGAGGGGCTCTTTTGGGGAAGGATCTTCGTTTTGGGTCTTCGGTCTTCGTTTCGAGAACACCTCAGGGAAATCTGAATGAAGAATCCTTTTCTCTTCAACATTTGTTTGACAACCCGAGAAGCTGGATATGCGTATATAGCTCTGGAGTCTGACTAGAAACGATCTCCACTGTTTGTACGGAGTTCTTCGCCAGTGGAAATGAGGCTCTTTGATAGTTTCAATGAAGTCACGCTGGATCGTGATCTCACGCGAGACCCGAATTCGAAATTGAAACTGACATGGGGAGATTCGACGGTTTCGAAGCCTCCAACTCGCTGCAAAAGACCCAATTCTTCATGGGTATTTCAAAACTGCCAACAGACAGTGGTCGTCGTGGTAATGTTCGCCTCAGCATCGGCTCGCGACCCAACTAATTGTCATCTCGGCAACGAGAAATGTCTTGAACGCCAACGTTGGTAAAATATTAAAAAACAAACAAACAACGTACCCAATCGATAAATGAGTCTGGAGTCTCTTGGAATATAAAGTTCTCTGTTGGTGAATGGTACAATGACGACGAATACCCAAGGGCGGATCTACGGGGGGGGGGTCAGGGGGGTCCGGACCCCCCCCATGAAACCTAAAAAAAAAAAAATTTTTGGAGGGATCAGCGAACCCTGGGATTCCACGTAGAAATAATGTCTTGAAATGATATCTAAATTAAATGAATGTGGATTATGTAATTAGAGTATCTATATGTGTATTGAACAGACCATCATATATTCATGTAGTTTGTGAGTGTACTATTTTAGTTGGAGTTTCAATATGTATCTAAAACAGATATTATCGCCGCGAGCGCACCACGTGTAGTGGTGTGTTATAGGCCTGCTTTGTTTGTGTTAAACCAGGAAGTCAAATGGAGTCAGGTATATTCTTCAATATCGATGCGTGTTTATGCGAAACAAATGTGAAAATAGAACAATAAATCTACCTACATTGTGTTCAGAATTATTTCCGGGAAAACGTGTAAAACGCATCTCCCGCAACCTGGGACCCCGGAGCTTCCGGGGCCTAGGCGGCCCCTGGACCCTCGTCTGTCAGGCTGTGAGGATCGTTTATTTTAGCTTTGTGTATAATCGGTATAATATTGGTTCTAATGTTCCATGACGTAAAGGTCATCGATTTTTTTATCTGTTAAATATATAACTAGAAAGGCAAATGGATTCAGGCATGAAGTATGATTTTTTCAATATCGGTGCGTGCTTATAAATGTAAAACAAACGTGAAAATAGAACCATAAATCTGCATACATTATGTTCGAATTTATTTTCTGGAAAACGCTTAGAACGCATCTCCGGAGGTCTAGGACTTCGGAGCTTCCGGGGCCTAGGCGGCCCCTGGACCCTCGCCTGTTGGGCTGTGAGGATTTCCTTGTTTTATCTTTTTGTGAATGAACCGTATCTGTAGGCATATTGGTTTCACTTCCATGAACTAAATGCCATCGTTTTTTATATGTTTTAAATATAACTAGAAAGTCAAATGGATGCAGGCATGAGGTGCGATTTTTTCAATATCGATACGTGCTTATAATTGCGGGAAAATCGTGAAAATACAATCACAAATCTCCATACATTATGATCAGTTTTATTTCCGGGAAAACGCTCAGAACGCATCTCCGGCGATCTAGGACCCCGGAGCTTCCGGGGCCTAGGCGGCCCCTGGACCCTCGCCTGTTGGACTGTGATAGTCGACCCCCCCTATGAATTTTGGCTGAATCCGCCCTTGATACCGTATACGTGTTGTCCAAAACGATACCGGTGTCAAGACTATTGGCATGGTCCGCTCTTAGCCCGAAAACATAGGCTAAGGAGTCTATTTTTCTTGGTTGTTGTTGCCGAACCGGACTCCTTAGCCCGAATCACTGTTACTGACCGAAACGGAAAGAAATAAATATGACTGACGTCAGTCGCTCGAGATCTTTCACTGCACACGGCGTGGGGAATTGTGACCGAGGCACGAAAAGCATCTTATCGAATAAATAATACGATTTGGCATCTCCAGCACTATGACAACCACTCCTTTAATTAGATGGAATCTGCCTTCAAACACGGATTTTGTCAACAAAACCGTTGTGTTTCTTTCTTCACAGTTGACAGGGACATGCGCAGAATGTGGTTGACCTTTTTGGTCACGTCACCAGAAATGAATCCTTGTCGATTGTAAACCAACAGCGACGTGTGTTTATTCACGTGATCAGAAAGGGCACGAGATAAAAATAGCGTAGGTCATATTATTACAACATGTCCAAAAGGCGCCAAAACGAGAAAATCAGTCGAAGTTTTTCCCACACATCTCATCACATTTTCTCAGCATCATATTTCTCAGCATTTTCTCAGAAAAATCTCAGGCACTTTTCGGAAGGCCTACCTCGACTCTGAGCTGTGATAGGAATGCCACGCCACCTTACCCTATATTCACCTATCACAGATAGAGTTTCTGAGTTAGGTCCGCTCTATGTTGTATCGCTAGTGTAGGCGGATCTAGGTCATTTGCCCTTCAAGTCATTTGCCCTTCGGACATTTGCCCTTCGGATATTTGCCCTTCTGACAATTTGCCCTTCCATTCATTTGCCCACACTACCATACGCCGTGTCAGAAGTGATGCCCTTCCTGCAGAACCAGCTAGCCTTAGACGCTTCACCATTCCCGAGGACTGGAAGACAACCGCACCAGACCAGGATGACCAATTTCTTATTCATGACAGCGGGCCAGACTTCAGAAACCACAGAGCTGTTGTCTTTGCATCTGAGAGAGCACTACGCCACCTTGCAGCAAGTGAAACATGGTTTATGGACGGCAACTTTGCTCTTGCACCACACATCTTTCTGCAGCTGTATGTTATAACAGCCAGACTTTCTGACACAGCAATGCCCTGTGTGTACGCTTTACTTTCGCACAAATCACAAGAGTGTTATGAGGAGATGTTGCAGGCTGTTCTTGACCGTTGTGAAGAGCTGGGATTCAATACGGACCGACAGTCGTGATTACAGACTTTGAGCAAGCCATCATCAATGCCACACACTCCACCATAGGCCAACATGTCACAACACAGGGATGCTTCTTCCATCTGGCACAGAGTACGTGGAGGAAAATAAAGGAACTGGGGCTAACCAGGAGATACCAGACAGAAGACGCGAGGTCAAACTGTGTTCTGGACTCGAACCTTTGCTGGATTACTTCGACGCCACCTATGTGTCCAGCTCTGAGAAAAGACCTTGCTCTTGTTGAGACTGCCCTTCTCCAACATGAAACCGGTCGGTTACCAAGGAAAAGACCAACCACCTCGCTGGGGGTCTAATAACACCCCAGCCACCAGTCAGATTTTTGGACCGAATTCGGGGCCTTCGCGCACATCGCCGGAAGTGACATCATATATAGTAAAATAGATGTTTACCGAACTTTTCGATTACTTTTCAAGTCTGCATAGTACCTCTGTTGACCTAGCGTTAAAAAGAATTATCTGGAGATAATTTTCCCTGTTTATCTGGACAGAGCGTATGAAAAGTAGTTCACTCATGTGCAACACTAAAGGAGTTGATCGGCCGGATTCAAACTGAACCGTGCGTTGGTTGGTTTCCCCTATACGTCATAGCAACGTAGTAAAGGTCAGCTTCCGCTATTGGTGGCAGGGATGGTAATGGAGCCTGCGAAATGGAGCATGCGCTGTGGGAAGTTTGGGAAAAGACAACGCCGGGTCACTGTCGTTCTCCAGCGACGCCTTCTCAAAATCTGTGAATCAGTTTCCCATATACCATGTGTAGTGTGGGCAAATGGGTGGAAGGGCAAATTGACATGAAGGGTAAATGGTCAGAAGGGCAAATATCCGAAGGGCAAATGTCCGAAGGGCAAATGTCCAAAAGGGCAATTGACTGTACACCGGTGTGGGCATACTTTCACGGAGAAACATCCTCCATAATGCAGGGATGTATACTCCATACCAGCCCTGCATGAACAATACCCTGCATGAACATGTTCTCGTCACAGATTGAACTCGAACGATCCGTTAGTCGAACGATTATTAACAGGCAATGAGCGGACGACGTTCAAGAGTGATACGCCACCTTTCTGGGATCTCGCTATATTTCGACGAAGGCCGGACTGATACGGAGAAAAGCTAGAGGGCAGACTCTTTCAAGTTCCGGGGAAAACGACACGGTGGCATCTATTAGGTCAAAACAAACACGGATACGAACATGTGAATTCGAAACAGAGGGGACGAAATATAGACCAACCGTCATGGATAATATAGGCTTTCACCATAGATATAAGACAGAAATAACGCTTAAAGGGGAATGTTATCACAATTTTTGAAAGGCTAAAAGCAATAAAAAACAGTTCCCTGTGGTCTGCTTTATTTTTTAGAATTTTTTTCAAAATTTTAGCGATGATGCAATATCCTGAAATACGGCTCCAAAGTGCCTGATTTTTACCCCCAGTAAATCCGCCTGGCGATTACCCTGTGACGTCACACAGTGAAGCGGTCAGAGTCAAACATGGCGGATAACACAGACAGCGGTACAAGCTCTGACTCAGATTCCGATTTCAGCGTTAACCACTTTGGAGGCTGTGACTTTGAAGATTATACAGGTCTTGAAACTGAATAGAATGTAGAGGCAGCAAGCGATCATGAAACTGAAGAAGAAGAAGAAGCTATCGAGTCATATAGATTTGAGCCACATACAAGCGAATCTGGGGTCAAAATGGGTCGTCCTGATGTCAGGCCTGTTTCAAGCCTGTGACAGGCCATGTCAGGCTGTGGCAGGCCGGTTTAAATACACTGATTACATGCTTTATACCCGAAATTACAACTATCTATGGATCTTACAATAATATTTATACATTTCTGCTTTTATCTGGCAATTTTTTTAGTCATAAATCAGTTATTATAATGCACAGGATCGTAAATTTACTCTTCCATGCTAAAAACCTTGCAACAATCTAAATAATAGCAAAAAGGAAACTAGGCCGGCTTATTGATTGTATGATTAATGCATAAGAATTATTGTGGATGTCACTATAACATATATATTCATTTAAAATCTACAGATAATTTGTTATTGTAAGAGCATACTATGTAGTTATTTACGCCTTTATTTTTATATGCGTGTGTTTATTGGCATTGTATGGTCCATAATTGTTCATTTCTTACGGGACGGACAGATTGTTATACCGTGGCAGGCCGGCTTATTTACATTGCTTACGTGCTTAATTTTATTATGTGTTTGTCAATTATTGTTAGCGATTTGATGTTAAAACGGGAGCTAAACCGTACCTGTGGATAAGTCCTCTCAAATGAAACAAAGTTTCAATTCCAAAGGCAGCTATTTGATGTTAAAACAATAACTAACTCACCTGTGGAGAAGCCCAGTTTATTTCTATTGTTGCTGAACGCGCGACGTTAAACCTTAATTCTTTCACTCTACCTTTTGGACACACTCCCATAAAAAATCGTTTGCTTCACACCTTTCTGTTAGTTTCAGTTACTCTTCCGGGTGATCAATTTCAATTTATTGTATCAAAAAAACAGAATGTATGTGCTCACATGGAGATACAAAAGGACACCAAATAATCAGGCTGGTGCCAGAAGTGAATTTCCGATATACTGGAATAAGTTGATTAAAAGTACATTGATTATTACAGTTCAGTTAATAGCTGGAAGACGGGGCATATGATGTAGGATTCAGGATTGGCTGGGCGATCACTCCGTGGGACTGATGCAAAATTTCAAGAGTGGAAGATTAAATCTATGGCCCACTTCGGTAGAGGGGACGATGGAAGCGGGCTTTCCCCACGTGTTTTGCACAAATTTCGTCGAATTTCTCCCCGATATTTCGCCGTTTGGCCACTTGAATCCATCTCCATTCGTGTTGCTACACCCTCCAACAACACACCGACGAGGTATGATGCCTCCAACGTACGAGAATACAGACGAAAAATCGAAAAATATTGGAGGAGATTTTACTTGTTTACGTATGCTAATGCTAATGCTATGGCGGACTGGTTCACTCTGTGACGTCATGGGTCAAAGGTCACCGCTTTGACAGGCTCGTGGTAGGAACGCGTTTAAATCGTCAAATTTACCGTTTTTAAGTTCGGAGATCGGGGGGAAAACTATATAGTCGATTTCTTACAGTATCAAGGTATATATTAACGTTTACATAGGTCCGGCGATAACATTCCCCTTTAAAGATGTTCCGGCAGTGTGCGCTCGGGCGGGAATCGTGTCCGAAAATCTGACTGGCTGAGGTATATTGCCCCAGTGACACGCGCGTTACAAAAGTGCCCACGTTAGCAACACAGCGCATGCTCAAGCCACTTCATACGATCCGTGCAGTACGCATGTCAGTGACTCAATAACACAAAGGGTGGAGCTTGAAACGTAGTACTTTTATGAATGGAAAAAACCCCAAGCCCTTAAGTGCATCTCTTATTAAAATATCTGCACTGTCGGGTCGATGTCCTGCTCCACTAATTTATGTGTGTAAATTACCTCCCACCTCCAACAAAACATACTCCAAGTTAATATGCAAATAAGTTATTCTACCTTATCCAGGGCCGATAATAAAACAGCGTATAAATAGTCAGAAAATCAGCGCCTGGAATGAGATCGAACGACAAAGCAATCAACGAATTAAAAAGTGCATGTTGAATAATGAAGACAGAGGGTTATAAATATCTACAATCTGGGGCCTCAGAGTTAATTTCAATCTACCAATGCTATGATTTGAACGTGTCAGATATTACCATATAAACTAGGACATTGCGGTTTAGTTTTATTATCTTTCGAGAGTCACGTTTGTTTGACCCTGGTTTGTTATGGCCCTATTGTTTTGTTCACTCATCTGTCAGCGAACGCGGAAGTACAGAACTGTTATCATAGCGTTCTCAGCAACATTCGTGACTGTTTGGTGATAAGTGGCATGATTTGTAGACAAAACTATAAATATGAAAGGGGAAATCTCCAGTTTCCCTGGTGATCAGACACACCTACAGATTTATAATGGACTATAGTATAAACAATTCTTCCTGGAGAGTCAGTAATCTTGGTAAAATATATAGATGCAAACTTGCGACTTGAAACAATACTCATTCCAACAGCGATACAATTCAACTTCTTTCAACGTTAAACAATAACATGCCACGCTTTCAATGTGCATGTTCATTCAAATACCATGGTCAGGAAAATGACATAAAAAATGTACGGCATAGAGGGCATCGGTGACCCATTTCGTTATGTCACAGATATCTGTTTCCTATGAAACGAAATAAATTTATTTTAAAATATCCGAGTGACAATTGAGATGGTTTGCACTTGGCGTATTCACCCAAATGAAGACACATCTGCATTCGAGGTAATTGAGTATCTCTTAAACAGAGCATTTTTCTACCCACCAGGTAATTATCGCACATATTGGACTGATGCTATATCAGGCAGAATCTAACCTATCCAGGGACTGTGTTTCAGGATTGTTCACCACCCATTCCCTCCTCGTCAAAGAGTTTAAGCTCCAAAGCGATGTCCGACACCGATAATGACCGAGGATATTGTCAGTGTTAGTATGGTTAACTTGAGCATGTACCACAGGCCCTCAAAACAAGTTTTGGGGGGTGTGGACGGTGGTATTACGGAAGTGTCGAAATATGGGGTCTCTATATATAACCCCATGCTTTATATAAAGATACACCAAGGTTTGAAACGCACTTTGGGCGAAACGAGAAATAAACGGTTTACCGCCAAACAAAATACATCAGCATATTCTACAATTATCACTCTATACATTCCCGTCGTCAAATTAGTAAATTTGTGCAATTTTATACCTTTGCCGTGCGGTTCAAAATCCAACCTGACTGTCCATTTAACCCGGCACAGCGAGATGATGGGCCGCTTCTTTCTCAATTCTGATTGGTCAGTCGCGACACGCCTCCAGCAAAAGAGGTCACACACTGATCAGCTACCCAATCAGAATTGAGAAAGAAGAGGCCCATCATCTTGCTGTGCCGGGTTGAATGGACAGTCAGGTTGGACACTCCAGTAACTCCAGTAGTAAGTTGATATCTGATAAAGTTTATCAGTGTTCTCCGATAGAAAATCCTCAGTATCTCCGGTTTATAAGCTGTTCTCAGATAAAGCATCCCCTGAAACTCTTTATTTAAAAACTGTTTTCTGATAAAGCCTCCTCTATACCTCCAGCTTAGAACTTGTTTTCTGATAGAACTTCTCCTATCTCTAATTATAAGTTGTTCCGTCATGAAGCATACTCTGTATCTCCTGTTTATGAGTTGTTCTCTGATAGAGCCTCCTCTGTATCTCCAGTTTATAACTTGTTTTCTGATAGAACATCCTCTAACTTCTGTTCATAAGTTGTTCCGTCATAAAGCCTCCTCTGTATCTCCAGTTTATAACTTGTTTTCTGATAGAACATCCTCTAACTCCAGTTCATGAAATGTTCCGTCATAGAGCCTCCTCTGTATCTCCAGTTTATAACTTGTTTTCTGACAGAACATCCTCTAACTCTTGTTCATGAAATGTTCCGTCATATAGCCTCCTCTGTATCTCCAGTTTATAACTTGTTTTCTGACAGAACATCCTCTAACTCTTGTTCATGAAATGTTCCGTCATATAGCCTCCTCTGTATCTCCAGTTTATAACTTGTTTTCTGATAGAACATCCTCTAACTTCTGTTCATAAGTTGTTCCGTCATAAAGCCTCCTCTGTATCTCCAGTTTATAACTTGTTTTCTGATAGAACATCCTCTAACTCCTGTTCATAAGTTGTTCCGTCATAAAGCCTCCTCTGTATCTCCAGTTTATAACTTGTTTTCTGACAGAACATCCTCTAACTTCTGTTCATAAGTTGTTCCGTCATAAAGCCTCCTCTGTATCTCCAGTTTGTCATGGTATTGTTGACACTGTGGATATTTCTAGAATGATAGAGCTACGCATTATGTGAGTCATCCATCTGGAATTTTCTCGAGGTCGTGACCGATTTGTCGCAAGTGAATGTCGGTTATCATAATTGCAAATGGCCGACGCACGAAGTGACCCGTATGGCGAGGGTAATTGGGTCGCAGCGCCATCTGCACAAGCCTACGCTTGTATACATACTGTTTTGTGGGTTAATCTAGAAGATTATTATAAATTGCATCTAGGCCAGATAATGACGAAATGCATATTCGAGAGGCTTCTTGATTTGATAGAATGTACTGGAACGCCACATAAAGTATAAATAACCGGACAATTAGTCATTCTAGGAGGATTCAAACGGCTTTTCTGTGGGTGCAGTATACTGTCTTACCTTTGTCTGAAATTACGGACTGCTGGATTGTATATTCCTGTGAATCGACTCGTGGCGCTATGTTATCTACGTAATTGAACTGACGGAAACTGGACAACAGCTGAGCGGTGTTTAACTATGAAAATACAGGAACGCGATTTCTGCGCGTCGGCACGGACTGTATAGAGATTTGCACGTTAGTACGGACTGTGAGAGATACACCGGTATAACATTGAACAGTAAGACTATATTTGATATTTATTTGCTATATTGAACTTACTTAATTTGTATATGATTTTAGTATTGTAAATAAATATTTGATTGTTAATACCTTGATTTCACAAAAGCTTTCTGTTGCGTTTTTTCTATTATCGTTTATGACGTAACAAGTTTATAACTTGTTTTCTGATAGAACATCCTCTAACTCCAGTTCATAAGTTGTTCCGTCATAAAGCCTCCTCTGTATCTCCAGTTTATAACTTGTTTTCGGATAGAACATCCTCTAACTCCTGTTCATAAGTTGTTCCGTCATAAAGCCTCCTCTGTATCTCCAGTTTATAACTTGTTTTCTGATAGAACATCCTCTAACTCCAGTTCATAAGTTGTTCCGTCATAAAGCCTCCTCTGTATCTCCAGTTTATAACTTGTTTTCTGATAGAACATCCTCTAACTCCAGTTCATAAGTTGTTCCGTCACAAAGCCTGCTCTGTATCTCCAGCTTATAACTTGTTTTCTGATAGAACATCCTCTAACTCCTGTTCATAAGTTGTTCCGTCATAAAGCCTCTTCTGTATCTCCAGTTTATAACTTGTTTTCTGATAGAACATCCTCTAGCTCCTGTTCATAAGTTGTTCCGTCATAAAGCCTCATCTGTATCTCGAGTTTATAACTTGTTTTCTGATATAACTTGTTTTCTGATAGAACATCCTCTAACTCCTCTTCATAAGTTGTTCCGTCATAAAGTCTCCTCTGTATCTCCAGTTTATAACTTGTTTTCCTATAGAATATCCTCTAACTCCTGTTCATAAGTTGTTCTGTCATAAAGCCTCCTCTGTATATCCAGTTTATAACTTGTTTTCTGATAGAACATCCTCTAACTCCTGTTCATAAGTTATTCCGTCATAAAGCCTCCTCTGTATCTCCAGTTTATAACTTGTTTTCTGATAGAACATCCTCTAACTCCAGTTCATAAGTTGTTCCGTCATAAAGCCTCCTCTGTATCTCCAGTTTATAACTTGTTTTCTGATAGAACATCCTCTAACTCCAGTTCATAAGTTGTTCCGTCACAAAGCCTCCTCTGTATCTCCAGCTTATAACTTGTTTTCTGATAGAACATCCTCTAACTCCTCTTCATAAGTTGTTCCGTCATAAATTCTCCTCTGTATCTCCAGTTTATAACTTGTTTTCCTATAGAATATCCTCTAACTCCTGTTCATAAGTTGTTCTGTCATAAAGCCTCCTCTGTATATCCAGTTTATAACTTGTTTTCTGATAGAACATCCTCTAACTCCTGTTCATAAGTTGTTCCGTCATAAAACCTCCTCTGTATCTCCAGTTTATAACTTGTTTTCTGATAGAACATCCTCTAACTCCAGTTCATAAGTTGTTCTGTCATAAAGCCTCCTCTGTATCTCCAGCTTATAACTTGTTTTCTGATAGAACATCCTCTAACTCCTCTTCATAAGTTGTTCCGTCATAAAGTCTCCTCTGTATCTCCAGTTTATAACTTGTTTTCCTATAGAATATCCTCTAACTCCTGTTCATAAGTTGTTCTGTCATAAAGCCTCCTCTGTATATCCAGTTTATAACTTGTTTTCTGATAGAACATCCTCTAACTCCTGTTCATAAGTTGTTCCGTCATAAAACCTCCTCTGTATCTCCAGTTTATAACTTGTTTTCTGATAGAACATCCTCTAACTCCTGTTCATAAGTTGTTCTGTCATAAAGCATCCTCTGTATCTCCCGTTTATAACTTGTTTTCTGATAGAACACCCTCTAACTCCTGTTCATAAGTTGTTCCGTTATAAAGCCTCCTCTGTATCTCCAGTTTATACCTTGTTTTCTGACAGAACATCCTCTAACTCTCGTTCATAAGTTGTTCTGTCATAAAGTATCCTCTGTATCTCCAGTTTATAACTTGTTTTCTGATAGAACATCCTCTAACTCCTGTTCATAAGTTGTTCCGTCGTAAAGCCTCCTCTGTATCTCCAGTTTATAACTTGTTTTCTGATAGAACATCCTCTAACTCCTGTTCATAAGTTGTTCCGTTATAAAGCCTCCTCTGTATCTCCAGTTTATAACTTGTTTTCTGACAGAACATCCTCTAACTCCCGTTCATAAGTTGTTCTGTCATAAAGCCTCCTCTGTATCTCCAGTTTATAACTTGTTTTCTGATAGAACATCCTCTAACTCCTGTTCATAAGTTGTTCCGTTATAAAGCCTCCTCTGTATGGAGTTTACAACTTGTTTTCTGATAGAACATCCTCTAACTCCAGTTCATAAGTTGTTCCGTCATAAAGCCTCCTCTGTATCTCCAGTTTATAACTTGTTTTCTGACAGAACATCCTCTAACTCCTGTTCATAAGTTGTTCTGCCATAAAGCCTCCTCTGTATCTCCAGTTTAAAACTTGTTTTCTGATAGAACATCCTCTAACTCCTGTTCATAAGTTGTTCTGTCATAAAGTCTCCTCTGTATCTCCAGTTTATAACTTGTTTTCTGATAGAACATCCTCTAACTCCTGTTCATAAGTTGTTCTGCCATAAAGCTTCCTCTGTATCTCCAGTTTATAACTTGTTTTCTGATAGAACATCCTCTAACTCCTGTTCATAAGCTGTTCTGTCATAAAGCCTCCTCTGTATCTCCAGTTTATAACTTGTTTTCTGACAGAACATCCTCTAACTCCCGTTCATAAGTTGTTCTGTCATAAAGCATCATCTAAAACTCCAGTTTATAACTTGTTTTCTGATAGAACATCCTCTAACTCCAGTTCATAAGTTGTTCCGTCATAAAGCCTCCTCTGTATCTCCAGTTTTTAACTTGTTTTCTGACAGAACATCCTCTACCTCTTGTTCATAAGATGTTCCGTCATAGAGCATCATCTGGAACTCCAGTTTATAACTTGTTTTCTGATAGAACATCGTCTATCTCCAGTTCATAAGTTGTTCCATCATATAGCCTCCTCTGTATCTCCAGTTTATAACTTGTTTTCTGATAGAACATCCTCTAACTCCAGTTCATAAGTTGTTCCGTCATAAAGCCTGCTCTGTATCTCCAGTTTATAACTTGTTTTCTGACAGAACATCCTCTAACTCCTGTTCATAAGTTGTTCCGTCATAAAGCCTCCTCTGTATCTCCAGTTTATAACTTGTTTTCTGATAGAACATCCTCTAACTCCTGTCCATAAGTTGTTCTGTCATAAAGCCTCCTCTGTATCTCCAGTTTATAACTTATTTTCTGATAGAACATCCTCTAACTCTTGTTCATGAAATGTTCCGTCATAGAGCCTCCTCTGTATGTCCAGTTTATAACTTGTTTTCTGATAGAACATCCTCTAACTCCAGTTCATAAGTTTTTCCGTCGTAAAGCCTCCTCTGTATCTCCAGTTTATAACTTGTTTTCTGATAGAACATCCTCTAACTCCTGTTCATAAGTTGTTCCGTCATAAAGCCTCCTCTGTATCTCCAGTTTATAACTTGTTTTCTGATAGAACATCCTCTAACTCCAGTTCATAAGTTGTTCCGTCATAAAGCCTCCTCTGTATCTCCAGTTTATAACTTGTTTTCTGATAGAACATCCTGTAACTCCTCTTCATAAGTTGTTCTGCCATAAAGCTTCCTCTGTATCTCCAGTTTATAACTTGTTTTCTGATAGAACATCCTCTAACTCCTGTTCATAAGTTGTTCTGTCATAAAGCCTCCTCTGTATCTCCAGTTTATAACTTGTTTTCTGATAGAACATCCTCTAACTCCTCTTCATAAGTTGCTCTGCCATAAAGCTTCCTCTGTATCTCCAGTTTATAACTTGTTTTCTGATAGAACATCCTCTAACTCCTGTTCATAAGTTGTTCTGTCATAAAGCCTCCTCTGTATCTCCAGTTTATAACTTGTTTTCTGATAGAACATCCTCTAACTCCTGTTCATAAGTTGTTCTGGCATAAAGCCTCCTCTGTATCTCCAGTTTATAACTTGTTTTCTGATAGAACATCCTCTAACTCCTGTTCATAAGCTGTTCTGTCATAAAGCCTCCTCTGTATCTCCAGTTTATAACTTGTTTTCTGACAGAACATCCTCTAACTCCCGTTCATAAGTTGTTCTGTCATAAAGCATCATCTAGAACTCCAGTTTATAACTTGTTTTCTGATAGAACATCCTCTAACTCCAGTTCATAAGTTGTTCCGTCATAAAGCTTCCTCTGTATCTCCAGTTTATAACTTCTTTTCTGACAGAACATCCTCTACCTCTTGTTCATAAGATGTTCCGTCATAGAGCATCATCTGGAACTCCAGTTTATAACTTGTTTTCTGATAGAACATCGTCTATCTCCAGTTCATAAGTTGTTCCGTCATATAGCCTCCTCTGTATCTCCAGTTTATAACTTGTTTTCTGACAGAACATCCTCTAACTCCTGTTCATAAGTTGTTCCGTCATAAAGCCTCCTCTGTATCTCCAGTTTATAACTTGTTTTCTGATAGAACATCCTCTAACTCCAGTTCATAAGTTGTTCCGTCATAAAGCCTCCTCTGTATCTCCAGTTTATAACTTGTTTTCTGACAGAACATCCTCTAACTCCTGTCCATAAGTTGTTCTGTCATAAAGCCTCCTCTGTATCTCCAGTTTATAACTTGTTTTCTGATAGAACATCCTCTAACTCCTGTCCATAAGTTGTTCCGTCATAAAGCCTCCTCTGTATCTCCAGTTTATAACTTGTTTTCTGATAGAACATCCTCTAACTCCTGTCCATAAGTTGTTCTGTCATAAAGCCTCCTCTGTATCTCCAGTTTATAACTTATTTTCTGATAGAACATCCTCTAACTCTTGTTCATGAAATGTTCCGTCATAGAGCCTCCTCTGTATGTCCAGTTTATAACTTGTTTTCTGATAGAACATCCTCTAACTCCAGTTCATAAGTTTTTCCGTCGTAAAGCCTCCTCTGTATCTCCAGTTTATAACTTGTTTTCTGATAGAACATCCTCTAACTCCTGTTCATAAGTTGTTCCGTCATAAAGCCTCCTCTGTATCTCCAGTTTATAACTTGTTTTCTGATAGAACATCCTCTAACTCCTGTTCATAAGTTGTTCTGTCATAAACCATCTTCTGTATCTCCAGTTTATAACTTGTTTTCTGATAGAACATCCTCTAACTCCTGTTCATAAGTTGTTCTGTCATAAAGCATCCTCTGTATCTCCAGTTTATAACTTGTTTTCTGATAGAACATCCTCTAACTCCAGTTCATAAGTTGTTCTGTCATAAAGCATCCTCTGTATCCCCAGTTTATAACTTGTTTTCTGATAGAACATCCTCTAACTCCAGTTCATAAGTTGTTCCCTGATAAAGCCTCCTCTATATCTCCAGATTATAACTCGGTTTCTGATAAAACATCCTTTAACTTCAATTCATAAGTTGTTCCGCCATAAATGATACTCTGGAACTCCAGTTTATGAGTTGTTCTCTGATAGATAATCCTTTGGATCTCCAATTTATAACTTGCTCCCTGGATCTTGCGTATCTTCAGTTTATAACTTGTTTCCTGATAAAGGATCTTCCGTATCTCCAGTTTATAACTTGTTTTCTGGTAGAACATCCTCTAACTTCAGCTCATACATTGTTTCGTCGTAAAGCATACTTTGTATCTCCAGTTTAAGAGTTGTCCTCATAAACTGGTCAAATGACATCATTCTTCCTAAAATAGTGGTTGTATTGCCTCAATGTATAGATCAGTCAATCAATAACGCTTTTCTCTGACACATTCAAATGAATTCGAGTTCATTGACGTCTCGTATCTATTTATAAGTTCCTTGAACCTTGAAGGGGCTCAGATATATCAAGGCGAGCTCGAAATGGGAACGTAGATATTGACTCGGTGTAATGAAGACGATGTAACTCCAGTTTATAAATTGTTCTCTGATAAACATCATCTGTAAATTCATTTGCGAAGAGGTTCTCCAAAAACATATCCTCTGTAACTCAGGCTATTGGTTCAAAAGTCATTTGAACCCCCCTGCTGTATATGCTCCTCCAACATAACATCCTCTGTATCTCCAGACTATAGGATGTTCTCCAACAAAACACCATTTGTAACCCAAGAACAACTGTTGTTCTTCAACAAAACGGCATTTGTAACCCTAGATTATAGGTTGTTCTCCAGCAAAACATCAATTGTAACCTCAGACTGTAAGTTGCTCTCCAGCAAGACATCATTTGTAACTCCAGGCTGTAGGCCTATGTAGGTTGTTCTCCAACAAAACATCATTTGTAACCCCAGGCTGTAGGCCTATGTAGGTTGTTCTCCAACAAAACACCATTTGTAACCTCAGGCTGTAGCCCTATGTAGGTTGTTCTCCAACAAAACACCATTTGTAACCCCAGGCTGTAGGCCTATGTAGGTTGTTCTCCAACAAAACACCATTTGTAACCTCAGGCTGTAGCCCTATGTAGGTTGTTCTCCAACAAAACACCATTTGTAACCCCAGGCTGTAGGCCTATGTAGGTTGTTCTCCAACAAAACACCATTTGTAACCCCAGGCTGTAGGCCTATGTAGGTTGTTCTCCAACAAAACACCTTTTGTAACCCCAGGCTGTAGGCCTATGTAGGTTGTTCTCCAACAAAACACCATTTGTAACCTCAGGATGTAAGCTGCTCTCCAGCAAAACATCATTTCTAACCCCAGGCTGTAGGCATATGTAGGTTGTTCTCCAACAAAACATTATGTGCAATCCCAGGCTATAGGTTATTCTCCAACAAAACATCATTTGTGACCCCAGGTTGTTCTCCAAAACCACAGAATTTGTATCCCCAGGCTGTAGGTTGTTCTCCAACTCCAACGAAACATCATTTGTAACCACTGGCTATAGGTTATTCTCCCAAAAACATCATTTGTAACCCCAGGTTTACGTGTTCCCTAACAAAACCTCATTTGTAATCCCAGGCTATAGGTTGTTCTCGAACAATAATTTCTCTGTAACTCAAATTTATCCTCTGTAACTCCAGCTGATAAGTTGAACGGCAACAAACTTTCTAATAACACTTCTTCTTTAATTCCAGTATACGAAGCCTTATCAGATAAAACATATACAGTAACTCCCGTTTACAAGTTATGTAAAGATAAAATATACTCTTTTGATATAGTTTATAAATTATCTATAGTTGTTCTTTGATCAAACCTACTGTTACTTCAGTTGTTCTTTGATCAAATATCATCTGTTACTTCAGTTGTTCTTTGATCAAATATCCTCTGTTACTTCAGTTGTTCTTTGATCAAACATCCTCCGTTACTTCAGTTGTTCTTTGATCAAACATCCTGTTACTTCAGTTGTTCTTTGATCAAACATCCTCCGTTACTTCAGTTGTTCTTTGATCAAACATCCTGTTACTTCAGTTGTTCTTTGATCAAATATCATCTGTTACTTCAATTTATCAGGTGTGCTTTCATCAGATATCCTGTTCAGGTGGTTACAGATTCTCATTTGATAAATTTAGTTATTTATAAAATAAGAGCTGTTAAGTTATTTGATCAAACGTCCTCCGATAAATAGTTTATAAGTTATTTGATCAAACATCCTCTGCTTGATCTAGCATCTTCTCTTTCTTTAGTATAAGATTTGTTCTTTGATCAAATATCCTCTGCTAATTCAGTCGGTTTATCAATTGTTCTTTGATCAAGCCTCTCATGTTCATTTTATAAGTTCTTTGATACTTCCTCCATTACTTCAGTGTAAGAGTTGTTCTTTGATAAAATCTTTCGCTAATTCGGTCAGAATATACATTGTCCTTTGATCAAACATCCTGTTACTTCGGTTTATAACTTGTTCTTGATCAAACATCCTCTGTTTATAAGTTATTTGAAGTCTATGTCTTCAGTGTGAGGGCTGTTCTTTGATCAAACATCTTCTGTTACTTCAGTTTATAAGTTATTTGATCAAACATCCTCTGCTAATTCAGTCAGTTTATGAATTGTTCTTGGATCAAACATCCCTTGTTACTTCGGTTTATAAGTTATCTGATTAAAGTTCCTCTATTACTTCAATGTAAATTGTTTTTTGATAAAAACAAATCCTCCGCTAATTCAGTCAGTTTATAAATTCTTATTTCATCAGACATCCTCTGATGTTACTCCAGTTTACAGGTTTTTTGATCAAACATCCTGCGCTAATTGTCAATTTATAAATTGTTCTTTTATCAAACATTCTCTGTTACTTCAATTTATGTAAGTTATTTGATCAAACTTCCTCTGCTATAATTCTGTCAGTTTATTAATTGAATTCAACTGCAAATAACTACAAAACTAGCAAGTATTGTACAAGTGAGAGCATAAGATTATCAAACTATATGATTGTGAAATCAACTTCAAATAATCACCAAACTGACAATCATTTTTAAACTGACAGCATAAGATTACCAAACTACAGGAGGATGTTAAATCAACTGCAATGTTTGTTGTTGTTGTTTTTTTTAACAAGCATCTATAAGTGACCCCAATTAACAAAAGAAGTATTTGCAGTTGATTTAACAACCATGCGTAGTTTGGTAAACTTATGATCTTGAGGTCAAGCGCAAATAATTACCAAACTAGAGAAAATACAATTACCAAATTACATATGTTGGTAAAATCAACTGCAAATAAATACCAAACTTGCAGTCATTGTACAAATGACATAATATAATGTTATCAAATCATATATGCTTGTGAAATCAACAGCAAAAAATTATCCAAATAGCAAACATTGCACAACTGACACCAGCTACGATTAACAAACAATACATGGTTGTGAAATCAAGTGCAAATACTTGTTCAACAGCAATCGATAACCGAAGACCTGATTACTATAGTAAGACGAATAGCATAAGATACCATAACTGTCAAACTGATATATACTATATATATGCGAAACTGTCTTAAGATCACCAATTGTAAAACTATTTTATCATAGTAAATATGATTATATTTAATCAATGAATATTTATTAACGTGTTATGAATACCATATAGATTTCAAGAAATAAGTTGGTCATATACCTGGAGAATGCGTTAGGGAATATTTAAATGCTGGCTATTTCACCTGTATTCAAGTTTGTGGATATTCTTAATAATTTCGTAACCATATTCACTCGTGGATGGAAAGACGAGAACACCTGGACCATTTTCTGTTCAGAGTGATTTAAACGATCTGTCAAATATACAGATTTTATCGAGGTAAAACACGACACTTGGAACAGCCACATTTACAGGACACGTGTATATGTAAGACTTTTATTTACAGACTATAACCAGATTTCAGTTATTTTCGAGGCCTTTCTGATATTTTTTCTTCGGGTCATTCGAAACGACTTCAAAGGGTTCGAGATCTTAAGAGGATATGAACTCAAAAACCAAACTCTCCTCTCTCTAGTTTACAACGTGATGATCTTTGAGCAAGTTTTGGTTGTGTATAAACCTTTTCAACCACTGCGCATGATGATGGGTGTATGTTGATTCACTTTACGGTTAGGTTTGGGTATATGCAGGCATCTGGCCAAATATATACTGATATTTATATTTATTTTATCGTACACGTATATGAATATATATACTCTGATCGTAATTGGCTTTTACTTTATTGCCAGTACATACGTATATATAGGTTTGCATAATCTAATGGTGGCTCAAAGAACTTTGAAAGTTTGTGTGGCGAATCGTTCGGCTCATGTGTGGCGTGGACATCAATAAAGTAACAAAAAATAAATCGAGGGAAGTAGGCACAATACTGCTACCATGTCGTATAGAAGGCAAGAAAGTATATAAATGAATTATTTTCTAGCAACTTTTCCAACTATATTTATATAGGAAGTCCAAAAAATGCAGGAGTCAAACCACTTTCTGCAGTTGTGTTACGGTATACGGTAGTAAAAATGCGCAACTGAAAACTTCCTCAAAATAACCAATTGCAGAGAGCAGTAACCAAATCTTATAAACGCCCCTATATGTCGATATATATGATCATAAATTCTCAGTTGCATCTAATGACTCAGAAATATCGAGTGTTCCGAACGGACCAATCAGTCGAGATGCGGTCACTGGATGCGACTTTTAATTCAGGAACCTATAGCCACTACTTTGTGTATCAACTCGTAAAACTTTTCTGGTTTAAGAACTGAAATTGGTGCATGTGCGATATAGAATTGATCCTTGAGCTAGTGATATACAAATGCATATGGGGCCTAAAGGATTTTAATTTATTAAGATTTGTCTTTCGACGAGAAAGTACAGTTTTGCGGTCTTTTTTCGTTTTGACTATGTCCATTGTAGACTGTTAAAATAGCTCAGCGTCAAACTTCAGAGATTCTATTCGAAGCGAGTCCCTCTCCCCTACAAGAATTCTTGGCAAAGCCCATACAAAAATCATCAGAAAAATGCATTTATCCATGTACTTATATATCTCCAATATTTTTTCGCACTTTTCATTTTTGCACGTATCAAGAAACCAAATGACAATTTTCGAATTCCACCGAGCTGTATACTCGTGTTTTCTAACCTATATTTAGCCTTCATTTTAACTTTTTATTAAAGTGGACTTTTTAGCGCGAGGTGTCGTAAGAAATGGTCTGTCTAGAATATTAGACAGCTTGTATTTTAAAGGGAGAAAAATTGAGTAACACTCCAAATTCTCCATGTGATTATTACTGCTTAACCTTAATGTAGGCCAGAGTAGATATGTATATATATGGAAACTTGCAATTAGTGGCCCACACTTGTCATGATATGTCTGACATACACTGCTGTAACCCTTCGTCACGCGACATACTTCCCTTTGATCTTGCCGCCGGTGGAATCGTGCCGACCAGAGCGTCGATCACGAAAGTAGTTTTTCGCGTGTTTTAGAGGCATGTCTGCTTGCTAAAATCCCCTTTACCGTCGTCATTGATTTATTTATTACTAAGTATTACTTTTTGCAGACAATTTTTGCCATATTTCAATAGCTATACTTGCATGTATTTTATTTATCGTGGGGATTTCACCATGCACAACAAATTCAGGAGACGTACATATATATCTGTTGAAACAAAAATCTTAAATATTTCTATAGCCCCCGGATACAGGCATCCCTATATCGAAGACATATATTACAATTTGTTCTTAAAGAAAAGAGGAGACAATGAAATCTTTTTACCGTTAACAGAATTAATGGTCGTTAATTACTAAGGGTCGATTAATCTATCACAGCAAAACACAG
Organism: Hanleya hanleyi; assembly: GCA_036873755.1. Taxonomy (NCBI): domain Eukaryota; kingdom Metazoa; phylum Mollusca; class Polyplacophora; order Lepidopleurida; family Hanleyidae; genus Hanleya; species Hanleya hanleyi. The sequence continues at coordinate 69,476 of JAVTVY010028122.1, forward strand.
ACATATAGAGATCTGTTAATTTGCACCGTCCCATATATTGTCGATTTGTACGCATGGACGGATGAGCAAATTAATGGCACTATAATATATTCTTCTTGTCTCTCGACTAATGAAGCGCTGATTTAATGAAAGTATGGGGACAAGAAAATAACAGCAGTTGGGCGCTCTTTTTTGGCGTATAGATAAACAGTTTTCTTGTCGACTTTTCAAGTGGAATTATTGGAAGTACCGGTAACGGAGTATATCATGATCCTGTTCCGATGAGAATTTACCATGGAAAGTACAACGGTATATTGGATAGTGAATGAATATCTCCCCCTAAGAATATACAAATTAATAATAATAAATAAAAATAAAAAAAACACCGAAAAACAACCCAACAGATTGTAAATCCGTTATGATTTATATGTATATATATTTATGGTAGACAATGATACTTTTTCAGAAAAAAAACAATATATCGTTATAGAAGACAGATGCAGGTTTGAGTGGCAAACACCATGTATAGTTGACGGACACGTGCTTCAAATATGAGAGAAATAAACAATACACAAACGCAGCACGAAGTAGTGAGTGCCTCTAAATAATACCATATCAAAAAATATTATGCATATAAAAGTGTATATATATATAGAGTCCGTTTGCCGAGAAGTAGATTAGAAATGTTCATTGACAACACTATTCTAACTACATGTATTTAATTAAAGGTTCAATTTCGCCCTATATAAGCTAAATGATTTTACTATTTTTCCCATTGCTTCTAGACCTTTAAAGGGCTCAAGTCATATACACTAGGAAGTTTTTAGTTTTAATTATTGTATTATAAGTTTTTTTGTCTTTTAGCCTTAGGTGAGATTGTGAGATTTATTGTTTATATCTATTTTCCCAATATTATCTCCTTACTATCTATTATATAATTGTAGATATAAACACACAAATATGCCTGAAGTCGAGAAGCCTATTTGTTATTGTTCTTGTATAGATGTGGATATAAAAAATATCTTATCTGAACTGATTTGACCTATATACAAGACACGAAAAGTGAAAACTTGTAACCGATGAGAATAAATGCAGACATGAGGGAGTCGAGTTTTCTTTAGAATCTGGTCTTTGACTTGGGTATTAAAATGCCCATTAAATTTCATTTAATGGGTTGAGGACGACATTTATTTATTTCAGCGACAACAACAAATGGCTCAATAAGTGAGCGATAATGTTTTCATTTGTAATTGACATATTATCATCCAGTAGTACTGGGTGGATATACTGTACAGAGAACAGCTTTGGGCAATTTAAGTTTAAAAGAGAGGCCCGTCAAATTTATGTTCCGGGTCTTCGTGTTATATGTTGAGGCATGGTGATTGTGTTACGGTCCATTAACAGAGACAAGTCGATCGCTTCAGGACAATTTAATCCAACATGTTCCCCTATCCAGACCTGTCTCTACCCTCACACAATGATAGCACTGTAATATACGACCTGCTTATTTTTAGATCGGGTTAAACTTTTGAGATACAGAGAAATATAATTAAATGAAACATACCAACAACAAATTAAATACACCAGTCCACTAGGGAGGAAGAAAACACTGAAAAGTAGAATTTCAAGATATGTCTAAATCCAAGTGGCGTAAGTTACCAAAGGAAATAGAGTGTAAACAAATCTAGTCTCGTAGCTCAGTCAATACTGCCATATAAGGTATCACAAAGGCTTGCCGACAAGATCAAAGGCGCCGCCACTGTGCTCTAGTGAACTTCAGTACTATACCGAGTTCTGGGCAGAATTCGCCCATATAACCCTCCACCGTGTTATATCACTGCACGCGGATATATAGAGCTGCGTTGGTGATGTCTTGATGTTAAAACGCGTGTGAGAGGGACCGGCAAAAAACACATTAGACTCCTGACCTCTCAACTGGGGCGCATATAGTGAGCGGCAGAGATTGGGGGATCGGCGGCCACATCAAAGGAACCGACCAGAAAACATTTTATACAGACGCATAACAGAAATGTTCATGACGGCAGTGGCCATACCTCCACAGTCTTTGTTCTTTCTTAGACGGTTAGCAACATTCAATCTGATGGGAGATACTCTCAGATGAAAGAATTGCATCTCCGCTTCAAATACTCATTTGGACCGGCTGCAAGTTCCTAGCATAAATATTTCACCGTGCGATTTCTTCAAAGGACCCGAGAAGAGAGTCGACCATACCATCAAGTCTCAACCTGGCTTCAGCTACCAACGGACAGGCAGAGCGGAAGACACGTAGATATATCTCGCAAAATAACCCAAGTTTGAGCGCGCAGACGTCGGAATTGATGGCAAAAACTTTAAATCAATCATAATCAGCCTTGAGGACAGGCAATATAATCAACCTTAGTGCTACGGTCCCCTTTGGGGGCTTTTCATGGCCAGACAAATTCACAGTTATTCCTCTCTGGAGAAAGAGAAAATGTGGTAGGAGTGCATTACGCGATTTGCAAGGTGCTCGCTAAGGGCGATATAACGGCCTTTTTCATTGGTCGACAGCTCGAGCTCGTGCTCCAGTACTGCTAATTGGGCGCTATTAGAATGAATGTCTTTACGTAGTGCATTCATGGCGGATTCAAAACGTGTTGTGGGGAGTCGTTAGTTTTCGTGAGAAAATTAGAACTTTTGACCATGCCGCATGTCAATTCGAGCGGCGGAGAAGATTTGGCATCATCGGACGAAGTTAAGGTTTATAAAGATGAAGGCGAGGAGGAGAAAAAATCGTCGGAAAATTTATCCGAAGATAAGTTGGATATCGTTACAGAAACTGAAGAGGTAAGACGGGCGGCGGGTTCCCTTTGATCGTTCCGATTTTGTTGTAATGGCTGATACGTTTAGCCCTTTGATGATTGTCGGGGATCAGCGTTCACCCCCAGTCTGTCCTCTTGCACATCCATGCATTGTACAACATCATTCTCCTTATATTGTAGGATAAACACCACAGTTTAGCGGGTCAAAACTACCCAGGAAACGAAAAACACGGCAATGGGCGACAAGACGGTAGGTGTTCAAAGTCCCTTTACTCGCGATGTGTTTTTTTTGTGTTGTCTTAGATGTTTTGGACTGTATTTATGACGGGTGTCTACCATTATTATACACTATTTTTGACCAGTTTATGTATGTGTGGCACTGGTGGCCTGATTTCCTATGATTTTACTGCATAGCGATATCATTTTCAGTGTAAAGCGGCGGTGTTAGTTGTAAAATACGCCGTTCTTTGATGTCTGCCGAACTGTTGAATAGGCGATTACTGACTGTGTTGTGGGGAATTACAATGGTGAGCTACGAAGTTCTGGCTTTTGACATGCCAACACTGGGCAGTATCGTATATCACCTCGCCGATACCCCAGGCCAAGGCAGGTCACTGCCAAAAACTTTAAATACGAGGGCCATACGGCCTGACAAAATGTTCGTCCCGACTGCAAAGTTTTATTAGCAACCCAGTTATCTCGAAATTCAAGTGCCGCGCTGCACGGTCGGTGAAGGGTAGGGAACGGTATCGAGATTTTCTAGGTCCGCCTGGTACAAGGCTCGATCGCGGGCGGGCAAACGTTACGGCAATATCGCCGGGGTCCCCTCGAATACTGTGGGACTGAAGTACAGAGTAAATATTGTTTCGTTGCACTTTGTAGTCTGCCTAGCGTGCTCCGAGCATTATCAAGGAGGGTTGTCCGTGACTCATTCGTTTGTCACAGTATCGTCTGATCCTTTGTTGGGGGCATAGTTTCGGGTGAACTGCGTCTCTCAAATTTGGGCTGGGCTCTAGAAAAGACTAGTTGGCACTTTGTTTGGTCCCGTTCATCCTAGACGATAAACTTGTTTACTAAACCTCTATGAACTTTGACATTTATATAACTTTTAGATATTTTTGGCGATTAAGTAATGCTAATATTTTGTTGAGACCATTTTCGTAATAAATAATCTAACAGAAAAAATACCGGTACATGTATATATCATAGGTAATAAATTATTTTACTGTATTAAATTAGGATTACGTTTTGTAATTTTATTTAATATGATGTATCAATTTATTATATTAATTATCCAAATAATTACAAATACAAATACTTCAATGGTTACCAGGTATTTTATAATAATTATTCTATGAACTATGCAATGAAAATGTAATTTCATTTTGACTTAGCATACAATGTACATGGAGTTGAGAAAACAGCATTTCTGAGAGAAGCTCGCCAGAGAGATTTGCATGTGTTGGGCTGTCAAGACTGCATGCAGGCCGTTAAAATGTTACATATAAATTTGTTATTGAGTTATCCCATCCTATCTGTCATGAGTTTGAAAAGGACTTCATTGGTGGCACAGCTAGACCTTAATAGTTTCAGTGACCGGTCTCATTTTATTGTTGGCACATTCCAATTTTATCAATAATTTCCTGTCTAGGACCCCCGCATCATTACATCATTATAATCGTGCCAGAACTCCCTAAACCGCACACTAACAAGATGGAATAGGACTGTGCAATCTGACAATGACAGCTGACATTGAATGACAAAGGCCAACACATGGCTATTATTCCCGGGTTATACTGTGCAAAAAGTCTGTATCTACCTCTTTAACTCGGAACCTCAGAGCGCGAGTTGCGCAATTTTATCTGCGATGTTCGTTCTTAAAAAATATGTTGGAAATTATTCCAACAGTGGTTCTAAGTTTAGTCTCTCAATTTTTAGGAGAGTGATTATTCTTGCTCTCCATCACTCTCCTAGATTTTTCTTCAGGAGAGTTTTTGGTCACTCTCCTAAAAACTGCCAATGCAATGAATAGTAATATTGGAGAGAGTGATCACTTTCGCATCATTCACACAAAACAATCCAGGAGAGTGATAAGATTTACAAACATGACAGACTGAGTTTATTGTTTCTGTGCAATTTATCTTTTTGAGGGAATCGTAATAGCAAGAAAACTTGCTGTGGGAAATTGGTTAATAAGAAACACTTGTAAACTAATGTCCAACTTCATACTAAACCTGCCATGGATTCAAAGAATGGAATGACCTCAGCCTGCAGTGAATGCCCCTCCCTACGAAACATAACACCAATTACATTGTGATTAAACCTTTTAAATCTTATAAACCTCTAGAGATCTTTTGTGTAAATTTAACCCTTTGTACACCAGTCCTCTCACCCATGGAAAGCATTAATGTCAAGAGTGACAGAAAACAGATGTTCAGTGTTGTACACCTTTAATCCGAATGATCTTTCAACTTTACAAGAGAATATCCCATATCAAAATTGGTACACAAAAGGATTAGATGCCCCTTGATGAGAATTATCCTATTAATTGATTTATCTGGGAAAATTAACACACTTAAACTATTAAGGTGTATCTGTTAGTGTTTACTTGATACTTCAGACCATGCTGTATGAAAACATTAGACATTGATGTTATTTGAAATAATACATTATTCTAATCTCATTCATAAGCAATTATTTTGCTGGTGACAGTTTCAACTCCTTGTCTCACTAACGGTAAATAAACACTCTAATAATTTAAGGTATTTGCTATTTAGAAATCATGAGGTGATAAAATAATTCTAAGTTGCTGAAATCATATGAAACACATGTTTTTAGAGTGTACATATGTTATAATTTATATATCTAAAATAATTCCTAAGGGTGGTCAAATTTTAATATTAGCATTAGATCAGCCATTCAGAATTTGGCCACTTATTTGGCTTGAGTGAATTTTGACCCGGTGATCATTGAATTTAAGGGAATATATACTGGGTATTAATGTTCCGGATCTAAAGCTAATTCTCAAATTACATTTAATGATTTTGTCAAAGTTAAACCTGGGAAATTCAATTTGTACTGCATTTAAACAACAAATATTTGAATAATGTATGGTATATGTCAAAACTGGGCTGGATTCATGTTGTTGAATTTCCTTATTATTTCATTACATGTATATACATCATACATGTAAACCATAACAAAGAATAGAGAGATATCTATAGGGACATTGAGATTAATGTACTAGTTAATTATTTTTTTTGTGGTTTCAGTTAATCAGACTGCACTTGTGTTGAACTTTGAGCTTCCCACATGTTACTGGAGGGTCTTTAATAAGGCTTACAGTCCTAGCTGCATTTCATATTGTTCTGTAGTTTCTCATCTAGTTTGCCTGTATGTGACCTGAATATATTATTAACAAATGTAAATTGTTCTTGTATATTGCTCGATTTAGATGAGGAAATTAGTTATATCAAGTCTGGACTATAGTTAGTATAAGGGTCATGTCTGCAAAACACAAAATTGTTTCCAGGTTTTTTTGCCACGGGGGGAATCTTGATGAAAAAATATTGAAACAGTGAAAGTGTTTTGTTTTTATGATGAAAAATAAAAAAAATGTGATCCGATTTTTCATAGAAAACAGAATTGTTAAAAAAAAGAAGGAAAAAAATTCTGCCTAGGGATATCACTAGTTTTATTGTAAAATCTTAGTTTTATGTAATTGAGCGTTTCATTTTATTCGTTTTTTTTCTCTCCAAAATCTACAAGACGTGTGTTCAGGCATAGCCACATATATGTCAACAGGCTGCTGGCATTGTTGAGCATTCAAAGTTTGTTGAATACAATTAAACAAAACACTTTCAATCTCATAAATGAAAAACATGAACAGATCACAACATTCAATCAATATTTGCATTGGTCTTGATAAAGAAGAAGGCCTTGTTATGAAGCAAAAAAAAAAGAGAGAAAATCGTTGAATGATACAATGCAACAAAGAGGAACATTTTTTATGTGTCGAGGATTAGCGAGTCACAAGTACATTTCAGTTCCACAACATCTGTGTTTATTCAATGCTTGTACAGAAATATCGCTCTCTAATAATTCATTATTAATCACAAAAGATTTTATATTATTATGTCATGTCATGATATTTCAACAAATTAACATAAAAATCAACCAATAAAATGACAAATGACCCAGTTTTACGCTAGGTGAGGTGCGCATTCGTCTTTCAGGCTCAGCTGTTTTGACTACTGTTTGAGGACAAAATGGTCTGCTCCTCTGTGACCAATCAAAAATCACGAAGGTGTTGGGGGTTCCATTTAACCTGTGTTTATGTTTCATAATCAATAGTTTATGGGCAACTAACCTGATAATTCTCATAGAGATACAGATAATTCCTGGCATATAAAGCCCCGCCTTGTATATTTTATTGATGCAGTTAACAGCCACAATGGAGGTAAAACATGAAATATGTGGTCATCTAAAGCCATACTGTGTTAATCACATTGATACATTTATAGGCCAATATAATATACGAGCAAATTGTCGGAATAATAATTTGAATATTCTTCATTCTGGTTAAGTTCCAATTGTGTAATTTTTCAGTCATTTGCATAAACATACAATAAATTCTGTAATAATTTCAAATCGGTGTGTGAGAAATGAACATGGGGCTCACCAAAGAGAAGATATCTTTGATAAAGACACAGGTGATGTTGGCTGTCACAACAACATTCTGACTGCTCGGCTCCTGGCATCTAGATGCAAAACAACTCCCAGGAAAAAGGATGCCACAGCCCACTGTGCTGTACTCGTATTCCAGGGCAAACAGGCCCAGGCAAAAACTCTTGTCATGATTTGATTTAGCTTCGTTCCCGCAGATGGGTTGGGTTATAAGAAATTTCGCACTCGCGCCTGTGTTTCATATTGGAGATTACACTGCAGCTACTTTGACCGATATGAAGGTCTAAAGCCTGGCGCACACAAGAGCTATCAGCTGAGCTAACGGCCTCAATTGCCTGTCAGCTCAGGGGCTAGCTGTCGTGTGCGGGCAGTTTTTGATGAGTTTTTTGCCTCGTGAGTCCGGAAGAAAAACATCAAAAGTTTGATAATTTTGCCTCGTAACGTAAGCTAACAGCTCAGCCGTTTTATTCGACAGGCCAATAAAACGCATCTTCCTTTTACATGATTTATACGCACGACTGTTCAAAATGGTCATTTTTAAGTGAGCCCGGTCACATGAAAGATCACATGATCTTAAAGAAGGTGTTTCGCGGGAACTGAAATCAATTCAGTGAACCTTTTGCTCACTGTGTGCTCACACGAGAGCTAGCCCCTGAGCTGACAGGCAATTGAGGCCGTTGGCTCAGCTGATCTATAGCTCTCCTGTGCGCCGGACTTAAATGGTCACGATAACATGCAGTCTCATCATGATATTTAATCATTTTGATACATACTGAATGTTGGATCTCTCTCAAGTAACATCTTTAACTTTAAGTCATCTAGTTGCCCGACACCAGCGATATCATCTCCATAATTGATGATGCATGACGTGTATTGAAAAGCATGACGTGAAGTTGAAAGATCATCCCTTCATTACAATACTAGACATCAACTATACAGTCTTTCGCATCAGCTTTTCTCTGCGTGTTGAGAAATTCAACATGTCCGCCATGTGCGTAACATGCTTTCTCCTTCTACACCGCTCATCCTGCTGATGGCTTCGGTACTGCAGACTGACAACCATGCCCCCAGTCATGGAGAATACATAGCTCATCTGTCAGAATCGATCACGTTGGGGCTGCATGTCTGACTAACCTCACCTCGCCTTCAGGGGGTATTTTGGGTTACCCCAACTTGGGGGTATTTTGGCCTCCTCCAACCCTACATATTTTTTCAGCTGGAGAGCTGAAACTTTCCACATTACACTTGTACTCATTTTTTTTTTTTTTTAATGAAATCTTGATTTTTCTCTGAAACAGATAGATGTGCCAGAGAGTCGATAATTGAAGTAAAATAAATTAGCTTCAACCGCTTTGTGGCAATGCATGTGGGGGGGGGGGGAATGGATGAAAAACACTGAAAAGGTAATCTGAGGATGTGTCGTGGTCGCCATTTTGAATCATTTTGTGCCTATGTCGTCAAAAAGTTAAAGATTTTTATTTTCTTGCATTTCCAAGTTTGGCAAGACTCGTCATTCGCCATCTCTCCAGGCTAGATAGGTTAAACAGGATTCACATGGAGCAGGCATGCACTTTTCCGCAGGATTCATTCGAAATATGATTTCCACTGATCAGTGAAAAATAATAGAAAACACAGAAAGTTATGAAAACTAGAAAATGGGTTTGGACTGGCTCACACATGGAAGCTGAAAGAAACTTGCAGCAATTCCTGAAATCAGCATTCCTGGATATTTCTATATCTTGAATATTTTCAGCAATATTTCAGATGTATGTATTATATGCATCCAAATGTATTGTTAATAAATTAAGTCATTAAGATTTTCAAAATTCAATTCCAAAAATAAGAAAAACTCTCAGAAACTGAATTGTTTTTTAATAATGGCCTAAAGTTTTTTCCCCTGTTTTTTATTGGGTTTTATTTCTCTACGTAATAAAGGGTTAATCAAATTATCTTTTTGCTTGGGATTCAGTTTAAAGTAACTTGACACAGATTTTATCACCAGATTGTGTTCAGCCGTGACCTAGAATTGTATTGGTTTACATAAAAGGTCCTTAGCCAATCAAAAAGATCAATATGAAATGGTAGCATCATTTCATGTTCCTTTTGCTAACAGACGAACATCAAAGGATGGAATATGATACATGTCCAGGATCGATTGTAAATCGTGTAGACATTCGTACTTCAATATCTATTCAGGAACATTGTTATTCATCTGCAGCATTTCACGCCATTCAGCTTGTAGTGCCTGACATTTTCTGGATTCCCCATGAATTCAGTCCCTCCATTATCATTCATTCACAGCCATTTATTTATTGATCAGTCGTACTGATTGATTTTATTGCCAACTTTCACATGTTCATTTCTAAGAAATTAAATAGATTATGTTTTCATGACATGTGGTTTTTGTGTTTTTGTCATGAACTTTATCCATATATTCCAATGAGGCCAAATAAAACCAGATATGCAGTTCTGATTGCATTGTGAACAAAATTAGTGTAGGTAGGTGGGTAGTAACTTTTTGTTATTTTTACTTTATTTTCAGAATGATATTCTAGAAATTAATAACATAATTAATCATGTTATGACATGTTTAACGAATAATCGATGTGTCCATTAAACCATCGGTGAATGTGACATTATATCGAATTCTCTCTCTCTTAAACCATCTTTTGACAAATTTCAAACACATGTATTTATATTTTTCTTGAGCAACCAGAACCACAAATCTTTTGACTTAGATCACCCAAAGTTCTGGGTGGAAATTCATTCCACCATACCCACCCACAAATTTCGCCTCTTTTATCTTACATATCAAGATTATTTATATTTAACATTCAATTTTTCTTGGGGATGATTTTTTTTTTTTTTTTTTTTGCGTCCCACTGTATCTGGATTCTCAAGAAAGCTGTAACTCATTAATGATCTCTGTTTATGTTTGTGTATTATTGTACAATGTATTTATTTATCAGTATAACGGTTTGGTGTGATCCATTGTTCTGGTGTCAATAATTCGAGCCACCCATTTAACCTACTCGACTTTGTTAGTTTGACATATTTATTTCTTTAAATCCAGAAGTATCATTTAGCTGTATTCGTATACAAATAATGCTTTTGTTTGGCAACAGGAAACTTCATTTCTCCATAAAGCAGCGGGTGTAGAAAAGAGCCAAATATTACCATTGTGGCCTAATGGTTATTGGTGGGTAAATTAAAATGGTGTTTGTTTTATAGCCGTCGTTATATTTCACCGCTCTTGGGCGCCTCCTTGGAATGATAAAATGAAGGAAACATTAGAGCAAAAGAAACAACGGAACTAGAGTAGGTAAAAAGGATTTCGGTACAAAACTGGGATTTTTTTTTCCCTCCCCACTTTTGTCTGTTGAACAGCTAGCATTCAAACTCCGAGCCTTTGAGTACGGATTCCGAAACACAATGCTTCAGACGTGTCCGAAATAAATGTCTACATCTGCTCAAGTGCGAAAAACTGGAGAAAAATGTAAGAATTCTCGCCTGCTTCGCAGTGTGTCTGTTAAAGATTGAATGGCAGGGTATCTAGAATATGGGGAGCAGGTAGAAGTGACAAGCTAAGGGGGGCAGTCAGACCATACAGGGTTCGGTGAACTCGGGGCTGGTACTAATGAAAATCAGAGGACTGCACTGACTTACAACCTGGGATACATCTACTCACTCTAGATAATCTGTCCCAGCTGTGTTTTTAATTTAGAAAGGCCACCACTTGTTCAACACACATGATCAAAGTTCATTTTTACACCACCAGATTCAAGGTTTTCTCCATGTAGATGCAAAAAGCTGGATTAGAAAATTGGTACTGGAATAGATGTATTGAGCAGACAGAATGAATTAACCTGCAATAATTGAGTCAGTTTTTGGGGGTCAGAAGACATTAAATTTAAGGGGAGCATTCAGTCCCATGCCATGATAAAATTTTCATACAGTCAGTTGGTAGCGTTGTATGTCACAGATTACCACATTTGTGTACCAGCTAGAAGTATATCACATATCAGCTCAAAGTATACCACGAAAGTGCTCAAAGCTTATAATTTATCAGTCCAAAACATGCCACGTATCGGCTCAAATGTGTGGTTTGGTTATACTTGGGCATTCCATCGTGGTATGATGAGCACTGGTCAATACACCCAGGACTTTAGATTGCCCCCTTGATAAAACATTTAAACGTTGTGCCCAAATTGGGGTGTACCCAAATTAGAGAGCAAAAAAAAAAAAAATCTGAAAAAAAGAGATTTTTTAAAAAATTATTTTTCTTGCATTCAGAATCAATATTTTAAATGTTCATGGAGATTCTTCATCAGTTAAGCATCACCTTTGATTTTCAAAGCCTACCTATTTTTCCAGAATTCGGAGATTTTGAATATTTTCACTAATTTGGGCGCATTTCCTTGCTTAAAAAGACTTTGCCGCGCCGAATAGAGGTGGTGACAAAATTAGGCTAATCTAAAGCCCCGGCGCCGCACACCACCCTACATATATCCTTCTTTGCATCAATGACGCGTGGCCACTGGTAATAATATTCCTCATACATCATGTTAGTTCAAAGCCGAGCATGTGTCTGCTCGAAGAGTTTGCCATATCATCAGTTCAAAGCTGTACCACATTTTTGAAAGTGACATTAAAAATCCTATTCACTCTTGATCAGCTCGAAACATATCACATGTACAGACATCACCTCAAATGCAAACGTATACCACCAAAATCATATCAGCTCAAGGCATACCACATTTTTTGTAAACTACTGATTGATGAACTCCCAGCAAACATATTAATTTACGGCACAATAGTGATAACACGTTTGTCCAGCTCACAACAATTGACATGTAGTCAATTCAAAGCATAATGTTCAACATATATTATTGGCTCGAAACATTGTTTATAAATTCAAAGCATAAAGCTTACAAATATCAACTCTAAGCATAAGTATATCGGCTCAAATCATACATGTAACTTAAAGCATATCAGTTCAAAGCTATACAAGATGCATGTGTCACTTTTGCTCTCTATATATATTCAAAGTCGGAGAACATGGGTTTTATTTGGGATGTAATGTAACGGTCATCACCTTTCTGTAGCTTGAATATCGAGTGAGGCTGTGATGTTGGTATTAAGCCCTTTCTTTATGGGTTCCCACCATTAGGATCAAGCAGAATAGAGCAAACAGGCAATGAACATGAAAATATTATTAGGACACACAGATTAAATGAATAACTCCGCCATCATCAGGTCATCATAGAAATTGTATTAAAAACTGAACGATTGTGGAGTTCTTCTAATTTCGCTGATTTCTAAGTCCGCAGAGCCAGAGCCCACAAAGGGACCATTGTAACAAGTCTTGAGCTTACATGCGCCGTCATTTATACATGATTCGTTCCTACAAGGATTCAGTAAAATCAGAGCATAGCAACATCCATTTAGGGAGGAAAAGCGCCCTGTGTGCGGGAATTCATATGTTATAAACCAATCAGCGTGACAGAGAAAGGCGGTCAATAACCGTAGCCCGCATGGTGGAGGGCTGTGAAGAATCCAAAGCGAAAGGCCCATTGTTCAGGGAAGGCGGATCAATACCATCGGAGAAAAGGAACAATGGGTCGGCAAAGAACAAAAAGTTCTGTCAATACCGGCCATCGACGGACCCCGTCCCCTTGATGACATTACCTAATGTCTCTAATTTTGTGTTGTTCGCTACGGCCAGACATTCCGATAATATGATCACATCATGCCCCCAGGGAAACGCAGCGTAACACGTTTTTCACTAGAACTCTCCTGGGGAATGTTTGATACTGCGGTCTTTAGAAAGAAATCAAAATTAATGTTGTTTGATTATGCCAGGTTTCTTGAAGACAACTTAATTCCTGGAGCTGAAGGGAAAGAAGAAGAAAAAAGAAAAAGAAACGATTTTAAATTGCTTTTTGGTCGAACCATTCGGATACAGCCAAATGGTACGTAACATGATCGACGCGACACTGGAGTATTCGCCCCGGCGTAATTGCCGATAGTGTTTTACTGCAAGGGTTTTCATGGACTGTAAATCTTAGAGAAGGCGACTGGTAGTATTAGACACCCAAAAGTAATGAAAAAATTCGAGAGAAAATTTCTGCCAACATGGTCGGCCATTTAAAGATCAATAAAGGCTGTGTTGGGCGCTGTGGTAACATTACATGGTCCGTGCGGTAATGCAGGAAACGTAATTGTGCCTTGTCAAATCTAGGCTCTGACTAGCAGAGAGCAAAACCAGTCATGCATAACTGCTTTCGCAGAACTGAATGAATCAAAAAACCCTTCTCCACAAAAACACCACGCTTTAGTAATTTGGGGGCGAAAAAAGCTGCAGCGATTTGCGGAATATTGCTTTGTTTTATTGCGGTAATGGTATCAATTTATGAACAAGAGAAGAAAAGATACTCACATGATTAGCTCTGAGTTAGAATTGATTTACACAATGGAATTATATCCAGGAAATAGTCAGGAACGGAGAAAAAATAGTAATGACTGAATTCATTTTATTGTCCCTCGAGATTCATTAAATTATAAGGACACGTTTTGAAGGGAAATAATTCACTGTCTGACAGTGGGAATCGAACCCAATACCTCTGCAACCCTTCAACTGCTTTTACCGTCTCAGTTTTGTCCATCCATGGAGCCTGTAAGACCTGTCTTGTAGGCGCCATGGTCGATTTACACACTTATTTTCTTCAGAATACAGTTTGGTGATGTCATAGCTCTATATTTTATTTGGTGGTCCGTATTCGGAGACTCGAAACAGAAGTGCCCCTGTATGGCCTCTTCAAAATTCAGATTTCATTAGCTATTTGAAGTTGATGTATGCTTCCCATTTGAAAGCAATACAAGCACCGCTCGCCATATTTGCAGTTCGAAGAAGAATCTCTTCTTGGTATGATTCAGCTCTGATTTTGATCGGCTATCCAAGGCAAATATGTGTCCTAATGTTAGAAAAATTTACCCAATTAAGTAGGTCAAGGGTAAAAACTGAACATCGGTATAGTAGGGGCCCATAATGGCGGAGTGGTCTAAGGTGTTTCGCTGGTCATTACTAGCCTCACACTGCTGAACCGCTGCTGCATGTGTGAAAGTTTGCCAGGTACTCGCCAACAGGCAGTAGTTCTCTCCGGGTACTCGGCTTCCTCCACCATCGAAACTGGCTGTCTCCGTATGAGTGAAATAACCTTGAGAGTGACATTAACCGAATCCCCCCCCCCCCCCCGGCCCCTTATCGGTATAGTATTCAACTCGATATGTGAAGATTAATATGCCAGGTCATATACAATTGGACTGCTGTACTCCTATGGATGTACCATTTTCACTGACTATCCATTATGGATATCATTCAGCTTGAGAGTGGAGAAAATATTAACTTATTCATAGGGAAAAGATAGAGGGTTATTTGACGATCAAATAAAAAAAATTGGATCATTTGCAACTTTTCCTGTCCTGTAGAAAAATGAGAAATGTGGACACTTGACACTGGATTTATTTTTATCGATACCAAAAAAATATACATTTGGCAGAATCACTTAGTAATTTATGGTCGAGACTTAAAAGCGGCGAGTTGTGATATGATATTACACCTGTCAAATGTATATTGGCAGGTGAGCTTTATTCATCATCCACTGTTGACGCGATACGATTTGACAGCTAGCATTATTACCTGTGTATCGTGAGGGCAGGTATCACTGTGCCAGTATCACTGACAGCTTATATCGAGTTATATTTTCGCCTCTAGCGCACTCACCCCGGCTGGGCCAACCTGTATTTTTTTGCAGCTTGGTTTAAGCCGGAGTATTTTTAAAGATGACATGTAAACTTCTCTACTCTGGAGCCTTTTTATGATCGTTGCTGTGAATTCTGATCGAGGATTATCCTTGCCGACTTAATGGCTTCCGAGCTTGTTTAATCGTGGACATTGGGTTAGCCGTCCCTCAAAGCAGACAGGATTTACATGACTTTATCGGGGGTGCCAGTGTTTGGTTTTAGCTGTCATTTTTTCCGGCTGAGAATTTCAAATTTGTATGTATGAATGTATTTCATTTCTTTGGTACATGTAGGATTACATGTAGGATTTCATTGTACGTTTAGTTTTGAATTTCCCAAGGTTTTCTTCATTGTTGAATATTCAAGTTAAAATAATTTCATCAGTCATCGTTACGTCATTCCAAGGATTGAAATGGTCACCAAATACTTGCAGGACATTTGTCAAGAATTGTCCGGCACATAACGAAAATACATACAAACTGACTGAAAAACTACAGGACAATGCCAATTTTCTGGCGGACATGTCCTGCAAAAAGATAGCAATGTCGACCCTTGCCTTCTCTACTAAACTCGTTAAATCTGTAACTTTAATGTAAACAGTTACTTTTGTGTTAAGCCACGTGATAATGAAGTGCAATTTATACGCTTACGGTAATTCCCCTAATAATTCGATCACCGGAAGTGCAGCAAAAATGGCTTAAATCTGGCAATATTCTTCATGGCACCACCTACAAAGTGTCAGATTTTGTCATTATATGACTTTTCTTCAATTTTAATGAAGAATGAGAATGTTTACTTTTTCTCTGTGCTTGAATAACAGAGTTGAAAAGTGAACTTCCTGTGATTGAATTATTATGGGAATTACGGTATTATTAATTATTAATATTTGTTTATTATGGTAATCCTCTAACAATTCGATCACCCTTTTCAAATTCAATCACCTTTAATTTCGTGGACAAAACTCGAGCAGCCATTTTATTGATCGCCCGCTAAATCACAGTTCACAAGCATGACAATATCGACAGCTTCACAGAGTACAGACTACAGTAATCCCTCCAATATTTCGATCACCGAAGTGAAATTTCCCACCATAAAATCTTTGGGTGATCAAATTTATTGTGAGATGAAATTTTGACATTGATATAAACTGCGAACAGGAAATCAGAATTTTTTTTTTATGAGATTTAAATGCATAATTAAAATGATTTGCATGAACAATTTCAAATATATTTAATCCCTCCCCCCCCCCCAATCAGTTCCCCCATCCCATCAATTTCCTCCACAACCAAGCAGAAAACAGTAGTAACTAATTTAACGCCTGTTTTGCTTGATGTTCATTCTCGAAGTCACAGAAATTGTCCTTCAAAATCTACAGAACTTACCTAGAAGTGTAGAATTGCATCTATATTTTATCATATCCCAAAATCAAACAAAATGTGTCAGATGTTGTTGCTTTCATGGGCAGTTTACAAAAAATGTGTGCACATGTACAAAAAGGAGCTTGTTGTTGTAATTAGACTTAGATATCAATTATCTGATTGGTATAGGTCTTTATTCTCGCTGTCAGACGCAGTAAGAAAGAGCGAAACAACGGCATATATATAGAACTCCGACAATTAATGGGGGAAGTACATCCTGCCCTCTTGTGGAGTAACGGAGGAAATACACCACTTACAGCCTTCATCAAGTCGCAAGGCTGTCGTCTTTCCTGTGGTGTGCCACCCCGGTACGTTCCAATGTACGATGACAGGCGTTTACCATCAAAGATAATCAGTAATATTCAACGTCATTGAAGGATGATACATGTAATCATAAATGAACAGTCATGATTTTCTTGGCCTTGGATGGCACAATGCAGGCCTTTAAAATTGCTCTCGTACTGTTTTCTAGCGATCTGTTACAGTCTCTTGAATTTTTGCAGGTAAAAATCTATTAATTTACGAGGAAGCTGATTTTCATAGCCACATTCAGCTGTTTCTACCCATTTTACTACTGTCTCCGTTGACACAGTCTATTATATAGACTAAGTGCAGATCCACCATTGTGCTGGGGGTGTACTACAGTTAGGCAATTACTCCTGAGCTAAACTTGGCTGTACTCGCTCATTATGTAACAATCCAAGCATTTCAGGGAAAGTAAATAGACAGTGCTTAACGCCCGCTAATAGAATAAAGATGTCTCTAGCGCAGGCCTTGTGCAGAATAAATTACTTGCTGTGTTAGAAAATTGTATCTAGGAGTGAGGAAAGGGGTACACAGAACAACAGGACAGTAAAACTCAGAATAAACTCCAGCCAGTGATTTATCTTGGGCTGTATTTGTCTGTGGGCTGAATATGGTTAAGTAGACTGTTATATCTTTCGCATGCATATTTTTTATTCATTGATACATGTACACACCTATATTTTATTTCTTGAATATTCACATTTTGTGTGTATATTATACACATTTGAAATTGAGCAAACGTTAGTTTTAACTGTAGATAGTGCATGCTGAGCGAGTGTCTCCCTTGTAAAGGCAAGGGCGGGCATTGCATGATTGTATGGTCGACTGACTACAATAGACTGACGTCAACTCGAGACAGAACAATTGAGGCCAGGACCCATGGTCTCCTGCTATCAACCCAGGCTATTTATCACCCATAACTCCCTGTTAGCTG
The DNA here is from genome assembly GCA_036873755.1 of Hanleya hanleyi. Lineage (NCBI taxonomy): Eukaryota > Metazoa > Mollusca > Polyplacophora > Lepidopleurida > Hanleyidae > Hanleya > Hanleya hanleyi. The sequence goes on from JAVTVY010028122.1 coordinate 87,403, forward strand.
GCCTCCATTATTCAAACTGGCCTAGATTGAGCCTGGGGTAGATATATATCAGTTTAAACTAAGCATGTCATTACAGAATAGACAGCCTCGGTCTGGTCACACTGTAAATAAGTGGAGACATTAAACAATTACTGAGCTGGCATTTTTATTAAATTCATGAATTTTATGTTGATACAATTTTCATATAACACCATGGACTATCTTCGTAAAATGTAAATGAAGACACGTGTTTGTTGTTGTGGATTTTATGGAGATCAATGCAAGCTAATCCCCTTCTCCCACCTGCCCAGCTTTAGTCTCAGTTGACATAAAGGTGTTTTTTTTTTCCTGCTTCCAAGTCTAAAAATGTTGTTTGAAAAATTAGAAGAAATAGGTTCTGTCTTCCCTTCCTCGACATCTTCAGGGTTTGTAAAGGTCACAAAAAAACCCTGGAAAATTAAGGACCCCTTGCAATAGTGTACAAATTAGTCCCTCCACAGGTGCACTTGGCAGATTCCAAGATAACCTAGTCCACTAACTCCCATTTCTGTCAATCCTTGATGGAATATGACATTAGTAACACCAATAACTTAAAAAATATCATAAACAATGTGCCCTGTACCTTGCTATCTAAAATGTGTCAATGAATTGCATAAAATGAGGATAAACAGGTGGCCCTATGAATTCTTTGTACATTTACTTTAAATAGCGGAACAAAACACAAATTACATTAGTAAAATTTGTGTTACTAATGTCATTTTTCCGTCAAAATCTTTTTTGTATATGTACAAAAAATTTCTTATAACACAAGCACTTGCATATGCTCATTGGAATTAGGCCAAGCATATTGATGTATCTGCACCATTGTCTGTGTATGACATCACCCATGCTGTAATATTGAGCTTTTTCAAAAAAATGTTATTTCCGTCAAGGGAGTTAGGACAGAAATGACATTAGTAACACCCATAGTAACGATGTATTGGTATTTAATACACTGGCAATGGTACATATATCTTAATAACGTCAAGCTAGTACCGCTGTAAATCTTTAATTGAATATTTTAATTGACATGTGATTTGTGGTGAATATTGTAAAAAAAAATTGGACGGAAATATGACATTAGAACAAATGACATTAGTAACATTTACATTTCTGTCTATCTATTATACTGCAGATAAGAAATATGCAATGTGAAACTGTTTATATTCATGCAGATATGCATACATTACACAACATTGGTGGGTTTAGTGTTACGAATGTCATTTTTCGATGAGACGGAAAATTTGACGGAAAGTGGACTATGTTGTCGTGAATTGCTCAAACTTATATCAATGAGTAGGTTACCATTACATACACTGTACTAGTCCTGTCATCTTGCAAAAACTTGGTTACAGGTCTTGCACATGATTTTAGTATGCACATGATTTTAGTAATAAGCAGGCAAAATATGCTTAAAAGCCTATTTTTTCAAATTATTAGCAATTTTTCATCATAGTAAAAATATGATTACGTTAACCAAAAGGATTATTCAGATTAATGCAGAATATATCATCCTTGTCATAGAAATATTGATAGTTCGATATTGGTTAACGTAAATAATCACATTTTTGCTTTGATGAAAAATCCCTTGTGTAAAATGCTAAATACATATAAAATTTGAAAAAATAAACTGTTCAACATATGTTACGTATACTTTATCTGCTTCTTATAAAAATCGTGTGCATGTCGTGCAACCAAATTGTCTGCCGTTAATACCATAAGCTTAAAGTGATAGTAAACCCTCAAATGAAGTGCGGCTTCCTCCACCAACCAAACTGACTGTCACCATACGAGTGAACTTGAGTGTGACATTAAGCCAATCCCCCCCTCTAATGAAGTGAAGGTCAAATGAAAGACAAATTTCAACTGTATCCAAATATATTTTTACTTCATTAATGTGATTTTTTCTAACCGGGTAAAAAATATTTTACTTTTTATATGGTACCTCATAAGTGCCAAATCAATTTGAATCTTGAATTTAATTTACTTGATTTTGGTGAAACATGCACATTGGAATAGTGACTCTGTGTTGAAACTCAAAGTGTACACACCTTAAGTTTGAGTCGAGCGTTGTAAAGTGCATAAAAAGGTAAAAATATATGTATTAAGGCAGTGTGACGTCAACGGACCTAGATATGACTTCAAAAGACCACCATAGAATCCCATGCTTTATTTGCAGTTTACTCTGCTTAATAAAATCGTAAAAAATAACAAAAAATATTTTCCTACACTGTTTCCAATGGTCTTCCATTTGATGGAAACATTATTTGAGGATTTGTCTTTAGCTATGGTAATGTATATATTTGTTGAAAGCATATTTCTTAAGGATCCCAAATAAATAAATGTGTTCACTGTACATGTATAGTTTGTGAGGATATTTGAATTTAAAAAAAAATAAATTAAGAAAATCAGTCTTCTCTTCTAGCTGGCTATTTTCAAAAAAATATTCAACTTATCGTAACTTACATCATCATTTCCTGTAGAAGACACCTCCAAGAGGAAATTCATGTCTCAGTTTTGTTAATTTTGGTTCGGTTCTATTGATATTTATTTCGACTTCAAAGTTCAAAATTGTGAGTTGCTCAATGAAATATTCCACTATGTCAATAGAATGAGAACTAAGCTAAAATTGTTAAAACTGAAACATTGAGTTCCTGTTCAATCTACAGGAAATGATGATGTGATTTACGAGGTTGGGTGGGCACGGGTTCCAATGCATTTTGCTTTGAAGCAACACTGAGGAACTTGATAAATGTGATGTCTAGCACTGTAATATCACTTGTCTTTCTTGCACCATGTAAGCATCCTGTCTGTGTCTTGTGTGCTGTCCTTGGTGTTTTTAGGGTGGATGGAGGGTGTCTGGTTTCATGCTGCTTCGAAGATTTCTTCTTTGAAGTAGTAGGAATGCAACTTGGCTGGGTGGTGCTTAGTTGGTTCATCGCAATATAGCTGAGATATTGTTGAAAGCGACGTTAAATTCTATTCACTCCTGTGATTTATGATAAGTTGAATACTTTTTTGAAAATAGCTTTTAAAACATTAAAATAAAATTTTAAATTAGTTTTTTTTATCCAAATATCTTCACGACCTACAGGTTTACAGTGAACAAATTTATGAATTTGGAATCCTTGAGAAATGAGCTTTTACCATAGCTACATGTATGAGGTATACTTTCAGCTTGATAAAGCCAAATTTTAGAGGGTGTGCAAAAGTGTGTGCAGGAGGGTTCAGTATCCTTGAACATCCCTTTCAGGTAGAAGCTGTTTTGATTAAAAAAAATTATAAAAACAATGTCACATAATTTAAGTTTTATTATATGGCCAGCAGTGATTCCTACATTTCATTGGTCCATTGAACGACATGTGATATCTCACAAAAAGTTATATTCGCCAGCCAAAATGTTATATTCACCACCGACCAGTGAATATAACTTTGTTGACGTCGCTGTGGAAGTCTATCATGCGACTGACATCACTCCGAACACCTGTTCTGTGGCTGGCGGCAGTTGCATGATCAGACCCGATTATGGAGATATTCTTAATGAAAATCTTCAGAATATTCCTTCATGTAATTGTTTCTTGAATATTTAATGCATACATTCAATATGTACATTCAAACCAATTGCAATTGTTTCATATAATAAAATAATTATGTGATTCCATTTCGGTAAATACGAAGTTTTATGGACCAGAGAAAACCAATATTCACCTCGGCCTTCGGCCTTGGTGAGTATTGGTTTTCTCTGGTCCATAAAACATCATATTCACCTCATTGGAATCACATAATTGTATAATATTTTATACTTGGGAAATACATGTAGATACGCATATATATAAATCCTAACTGAGAGTAATTGTTGCTCCACATGCTGGACCCATAATGATACAGTCGTGTTACGGTGGTGCACTAAAATAAGTTATATTAAAGTCTAATTTCGAGGCTATTTTCTGGCAAGATGATTGCCAGAGGTGACAGTTCTCGGTGTTATATAGCTTGGTTTCCATGACAACTGATCAGGTTTTCTGAAGAAAATACCTGGATGTAATTTTGCCTGCCGGACAGGTATCGAAGTCCCAGTATAGCTTCTCTCAGAAAACGATAGGGCCCCTTATGAAATTGCTAAACCAGATAAGGAATCGCCACACTGATAAGTCACATTTATCCAACACCTGTGCAATCTGTCGTAAGCTGTCGTCGGTGAAATGAAAATGAATGGAAAAATCAATGGTTGATGAAATATATATGCCCTGGTTCAGTAGAGTTAATATCATCCTTAAATGAAAAAATGTTGTTCAAGTTTTAGTTCCTCATACTGGATATAATATTAACTAATAAGTTCCATATTTGCAGTGGGTGGGAATATTATCACTTCTGTATTTGGGTTCGCTCTTTGTCATCGTTTTCAGTTTGTATATCACCTACACGAGTATATCGTGTTTCAAAGCTACAAATATCTGTGTGGAAAAAATGACAGACGAAGAAAATTAAATGTTCACAGATTTCACTGACAATCCAGTTTTAAACTTTCAAACAGATTTGACACTTCCTGATATTCATTCGCCTCTGATCAATGCAAACAGTTTGGGGGTTGGTTCTTGCCCCGTAGACAGGTGAGAAATTGCATTCTGGCAGGTAAAAACAATAGACAAATAAGAAAGCCTCCCTGTATCTCTTGTTTACGTCTGTTGATTTACGATGAAATAGCATGGGGATGTAAAAGTGTAAATTTCTCATGTATCAGTCGCTGGGTGTCACCAGGGTCGCTCCTTCTTGTTCTGGCTGGTACTCGCACCTTCTCAGTTCAGGAAAAAGGCATCAAAATGCTGGCAGATTTATTGTGCCTTTATCCCATTTACATTGGAGGCTGAATCTGGGGAAGTGCCCACCAAAGTACGTACTGGTGATTGTACACCAGCTTTGAAAGAGACAGTTTTATTGCTTCATCTTATGTTTTTGCAACTTTTGTTTGAAGGGAGCAGTTATTTTTATTGTCCCCCGCCGCAACGCGGCCGGGGACTTTAAAATGGTTCTTGCTTCTTTGTGTCCGTGGATGTCCGTGTGTCCGTCCATGTCTGTTCGAAGCGATAACTTCCTAACGCTTTGTTGGATTCTTCCGAAATTCGGAATATGCATTCCTTGCGGCAAGACGCCAGTCCGTATTGCATTTCAGCAACATCTGCCTGAAGGTGGCGCCGCTAGTTCTTGCTTCTTTGCGTATGTGGATGTCCGTGTACGTCCGTGCATGTCTGTTCGAAGCGATAACTTTCTAACGCTTAGTTGGATTCTTCCGAAATTCGGAATATGCATTCCTTGCGGCAAGACGCCAGTCCGTATTGCATTTCAGCAACATCTGCCTGAAGGTGGCGCCGCTAGTTCTTGCTTCTTTGCGTATGTGGATGTCCGTGTACGTCCGTGCATGTCTGTTCGAAGCGATAACTTCCTAACGCTTTTGTTGGATTCTTCCGAAATTCAGAATACGCATTCCTTGCGACAAGACGCCAGTCAGTATTGCATTTCAGCAACATCTGCCTGAAGGTGGCGCCACTAGTTCTTGCTTCTTTGCATCCGTGGATGTCCGTGTACGTCCGTGCATGTCTGTTCGAAGCGATAACTTCCTAAAGTTTTGTTGGATTCTTCCAAAATTAGAATACGCATTCCTTGTGACAAGACGCCAGTCCGTATTACATTTCAGCAACATCTGCCTGAAGGTAGCGCCACTGGTTCTTGCTTCTTTGAGTCCGTGGATGTTCGTGTACGTCCGTGCATGTCTGTTCGAAGCGATAACTTTCTAACGCTTAGTTGGATTCTTCCGAAATTCGGAATATGCATTCCTTGCGGCAAGACGCCAGTCCGTATTGCATTTCAGCAACATCTGCCTGAAGGTGGCGCCGCTAGTTCTTGCTTCTTTGCGTATGTGGATGTCCGTGTACGTCCGTGCATGTCTGTTCGAAGCGATAACTTCCTAAAGTTTTGTTGGATTCTTCCAAAATTAGAATACGCATTCCTTGTGACAAGACGCCAGTCAGTATTGCATTTCAGCAACATCTGCCTGAAGGTGGCGCCACTAGTTCTTGCTTCTTTGCATCCGTGGATGTCCGTGTACGTCCGTGCATGTCTGTTCGAAGCGATTCCTAAAGTTTTGTTGGATTCTTCCAAAATTAGAATACGCGTTCCTTGTGACAAGACGCCAGTCCGTATTACATTTCAGCAACATCTGCCTGAAGGTAGCGCCACTGGTTCTTGCTTCTTTGAGTCCGTGGATGTTCGTGTACATCCATGCATGTCTGTTCGAAGCGATAACTTCCTAACGCTCTGTTGGATTCTTCCGAAATTCAGCATTCGCATTCCTTGCGACAAGAGGTCAGTCCGTATTGCATTTCACCAACATCGGCCTGAAGGTGGCGCCACTGGGTCAAAATAGATTTTTTTTCCGTGTACATCTGTTCGAACCGATAACTTCCTAATGCTGTGTTGGGTTATTCCGAAATTCGGAATACGCATTCCTTGCAACAGGATGCCAGTCCGTATTGCATTTCAGAAACATCTGCCTGAAGGTGGCACCACTGAGTTTCTCTTCTTCTTGTCCGTTCCAGTCAAAATGGGCCTTCAATTTTGCTATATGAAATCATTCTATTCCACATCATATGATTTACCCTAAAGCTTTTGCATGAACCGTATTTTATTTCAGAAGTATAATGTGAAATAATCCCTGATTTTTGAATTTCGTGTCATCTTAAACGAAGGACAACATTTCCTTCAATTTTGCTAACAACTAATTGTATTGGACATCATAGGATTTACCCTGAAGCTTCTGCACCAATCATTTGTCTACACACGTATATTACTATATTAATTACAACTGTGTTCCTAATGTTTGGGTGCACACTGTGCATATGATCAATTTCCTGAATTGAACTGAATTCAACCTTGCTGGTCTACAGACTGACAGATGATGGCATGCAGTTGTCAGTGCAGTTGTTCATGTACAGGGAGCTTTCTATGAATGAGTTGCAACCCCAAAGGCTTAAAATTTATCAGGCACAGACCCATGTTTTTACCCCTCGGCCATTTTTGGCCATGGGGTATTGTCATCATCTTGTACGTCCGTCTGTCCGTACGTCTGTTCGTGAGCGAGATAGCCGGAAAACTGTTTCGCTGATGAATTCCAAATTTGGTATGCTTATTTGCCTAGTCAAGGACCAGAAGCCTATAGAATTGGGACCTGATTGGTACCTTTGCAGCCATCTTTAATTTCATGCAAAATGGATAATGATCCATATCTCGGAAACCATTCAGCTGTTCAATACAAAATTTGATATACATCATCGATACATCAAGCAACTTTCAACGAATTACCAAACAGGCTTTTCTGATTAGCTGGGAACCCTGGATGCCATCTTTTAATTCATGCGAAATCGATAATGATAGCATACATATCTCGGTTACCATTCAATTGTTTTATATGAAGGTAGGTATGTATCATCAATACATCCAGATACTTTGAATCGGGACCTGATTGACTGAAAACCTTTGGTGGCCATCTTTAATTTAGGCAAAATCATTAATGATCTATCTCTGATTCCGTTGGAGTGCTCAGTGGAAAATTTGGTATACATCATTGATGCATCAAGAGACTTACGATGAATGACAGATCTGGTTTCTCTGATTGGGCGGAAATCTTGGCGGCCATCTTTAATTTATTCAGAATCTTTAATGATGTTTATCTCTGATACCATTCAAATGTTCTATACGAAACTTGATTTACAGCATCGATGTATGAAGAGACTCGCATTAATGAATAACCACATTAGTTCCTCTGAGTGACGGGAAGGATGGGCAACCATCTTTAATTTATGTAAAATCATTAATGATCTCTATCTCTGACACTGTTCAAATGCTCAATGTAAAATTTGGTATACATTATCGATGCATCATCTCGGTTACTTCTACACGATGTGCCTATACTATACTATACTATACACAATTTTTTGTAATTCAGCATCGCAGAAAACCACCATCGATTGCGTTTTTAATGGTAAAAGGGTTAGGAAAGAACTAAAAATATGCTTCAATGCAGAGTGATTTTGATTGACGCCAGAAATCGCTCAGAACGCTTCTTCGGCGATCTAGACCCCAGGAGCATCTGGGGCCTGGGCGGCCGCTGGATCCTCACCTAAAGTGCAACGATAGTGGCCGTACCACTTTGAATTTGCTTCCGACACCCCTGTATTAACAGACAGTGTCAACATACTGTTCCAGCTGTCTCCCGTTCAGTGATTGGTCATTCGACCCCGCCATTTTAAACTAATACGAGCATTTTCATTGGATCACTATTAGATAAGACCCACCCCAATCTTCATACACAACCACGTGACTGTCTCAGTTGACTGATGAAATAGCGCGGCCTCGTTTTTGAATCTGCCGTCTAACTGGGAAAATGTTGTTGTTGCTGCATCAGCCGATCATTAGCCCCCTGTAGAAGATACTATAGGCTAATACATGTAGGCTACCATGCCATGAGATGATGCTTGGGATTGCATTTCGCTCACTTGCACCTACAGGTGGCGACAACTGGTGGCAAATTTAAAATTTGGTTTCCGGGCAACAGGTTGATGCCTTCAGCTTCTCGTCAAATTTGGTTTGCAGATAATGCCTTGAGATGTCACTTGGGGATGCTTCTCGGTGCTTCACTGCATGGAAACTATATCACTGAAGCAATCAACTTTCAGTCAATCGTTCTGAGTTGATCTTAAAACTTGGGAAGGCAGAAAGACCCTTCCACATCCAACGCCTATGAAGCAGCAGTTGCCTCCCTCATGTATATCCCCTAAGACCAACAATGCTAAAAAATATTGCTGCCATTTCGGCGGGGGACCTAGCATCCTCTGGCTGCTTGTTTCATTTAGTTCGTTCTAGAGAACATTCAATTGTTCAACTCATGTGATTTGCTCGTTGTATATAGAGTTCGCTCCAAAACATTGGGGTTATCAATTGAATTGATTTAAATGATACAATGTCAGGACCTACTGGGCCTGATTCGTGCCATTTTTGAACTCATTATATAAATAACGGGTTTGGGCACCGTGAGTAAGGGCGCCCATTTGAGCAACATGCTAAAACCATAGTGATGCAAGTAATGTTGCTAAATATCAAGTTGTCAAGCTGTATTTAGCGCATTTAATTCTTATAGATAGCTTCCATGGCAGTCCCGCACCACACCCTATTTAACTATGCCTTGCCAGGCTCTACATCATGTATGGGTGTCCAAACTAAAATTATAGGCCAGCTACACCCAGCAAGAAAGTACTTCACATGAACTTACATAGAACATGTCAAGGGTTGTCCGACTTTCATACAATTTTACCAGAGCTCAAATTGGAAAGTTGACAAAATGCCCAAAATAGACCGCATGTTGAGTAGCTGTTAGTGGATGAGCAATGTGACTGTAGTGCTGTCTAAGTAACTTTCTGTGACTATTCGAGTTGTTGTTGTTTGAGCAACATCAGGGTATGAATTATAAAATGTTAAGGGCAGCCATTTCAAGGCACCCTGGCACGAATTACACCCAAGGCCATGCACAAGCCAATGGCTTTGTATGCCCTCCCTGTTTGCCTTGGTGCCCCTTTGCAAATTCTAGGTAATTAGATGCCAGCAAGGCCAAAGTGGCCTTGAAATGGCTGCCCTTAACATTTTATAATTCGTACCCTGCAACATACTAGCATAATTAGAATTGCTGTCATTGTCAAAGTAACATGCTGTGACTATCTGATCTGTTTTTGCTGTGACTATTTGAGTGGGTGCTGTCTGAGCAACATGGCTGTGAGTTTTGGATTGTTGCTGATGTCTGGGTGTCCAGATGGTGGGCTGGCTGTTCAAATCGCTTTTTGTCCGTGGTCCGTCCGTCGTCCGTCCGTAAACAATTCTTGTTATCGCGATTTCTCAGGAACTACTGCATGGATCTTTCTCAAATTTGGTACACAGGTTCCCCTTGGGGTCTAGTTGTGCAAGATACCTTTTCTGGTCCGATTCGAAAATCCAATATGGCCACAAGGCGGCCATCTTGGATTTCCCCATGAAACCTTATTATCACGATTTTTCAGGAACTACTGCATGGATCTTTCCCAAATTTGGTACACAGGTTCCCCTTGGGGTCTAGTTGTGCAAGATACCTTTTCTGGTCTGATTCGAAAATCCAATATGGCCACAAGGCGGCCATCTTGGATTTCCTTATGAAACCTTGTTATCGCGATTTCTCAGGAAGTACTGCATGGATCTTTCTCAAATTGGTACACAGGTTCCCCTTGGGGTCTAGCTGTGCAACATAACTTTTCTGGTCCACATGAAACTTTATCGTGATTTCTCAGGAAGTACTGTATGGATCTTTCTCAAATTTGGCACAAAGGTTCCCCTTGGGGTCTAGTTGTGCAAGATACCTTTTTCGGTCCGATTCCAAAATCCAATATGGCCACCAGGCGGCCTTTTTGAATTTCCCCATGAAACTTTGTTGTCGTGATTTCTCAGAAAGTACTGCATGGATCTTTCTGAAATTTGGTACACAGGTCCCACATCGGGCCTAGTTGTGCAAGATACCTTTTTTGGTCCGATTCGAAAATCGAAGTTACGCTTCGAATTAATACGGTATTCCCGAGTTGTGACGTTGCATCACAAGAGTAGGCGAATCAAACGGTGGGGCATATTCTATATATTGACTATAGAGAATATCCATACCCTCACCTTCTATATCAAGGAGTTCAAATGATTTCGAATTAAAATGTATTTCTTCAAATTTTAAATCAGTTTACTTTAGTCCATGCCATTGCAAGTGAACTGCCACACCGTTTCGTCTGCCGACGAAGGGACGTCGCTCTTGTGACACAACGTCACAACTGTAGACTACTGCGTGTTTCGATCCAAGAGAGATATTCAGGATTCAGACACTTTCAAAGTTTCAACATTACTGCACAGACTGGATCCCTTCAGTATTAAGTTTTGTACCATCTTACTATTTTTGAGGATGGTATCTTACAAGAGATAACTCAAACTACCCCAGTAAACAGAACAGAAATAGCATTCGTTCCTCATTATGAAATCTTAAGTATGTTTCATAGCTCGGGCGAAAGTGTCAAAGACATTTGTCTTCGCTTCCAGTACCCAATGATGACACGTGCAAAAAAAATAAAAAAAATACTACAAAACGAAGATGAAGGATCCTCTGGACATTCACTTTCAGACTAACTTTGCTCATTTCACTTGTACTATAACAACCGACATTATCTTCAAACTCCTGAAACTTATAAAGATAATATCTTGGTGTTTTCCAGTGTCCCTTTTTTCGATCTTTTTCGCTCAAATTCGAAATTCTGCAAACAAAATTACAAATCAATTGTTTGTTCTTAGTAACGATGGACAAAAAGATCCTCTTGTCATTAGCTTAAAATTATCGGACAATGGTGGGCGCCAAGATCCTTCAGGATCTCTTGTTTAGTTGTTGCTGCTGTCTTAGTAACATACACTGTAGATGTGACTATTTAATTTGGTGCTGTCTGAGCAACATAGCTGTGACTGTTTGAGTTGGTGCTGTCTGAGCAACATATGTGTTTGAGTTGGTGCCATCTGAGCAACATAGCTGTGACTCAGAGTTGTTGTTGCTGTCTGAGCAACATTTCTCATTTTGTAACTATCAGTGACCTGACCATACAACAACAACAACAACAACAGGTGCTCACTGGGGATGAAGAAGAAACAAGACAAGGAATCAACGAACTGTGAAGCATTCAGAACATACACCCGACACTTGCATATTTGCTTCAAATTCAATAAATATCCAAGTTTGCTGCAGAAATTAGCTTCAGGCACAGGGGTTTTTTTAGGCAAAAAATTTTCATCTACTCAATTTCAAATATCGTAAAACTCAATTTTTTGAGTGCATATCAATGTCACTAAAACTCATTTTTTTGCCTTTTTCATCAAAAAAATGATAAAACTCAATTTTTTTGCCTTTTTCATCTAAAAAATTATAAAACTCAATTTTTATTTTGTTTTAATCGTAGAATGTAAAAAATTCCACGGAACCAAGTTCATTTTCCATTGTAAGTGCATTGAATTTATAAATTTATTCTCACCTTCCAATATGCCGTTTTATATTTATTTGTCAGTACTTTCAAACTGACTTCATTGTGGTAGAAAAACAAGTGACACTGTCACAGGAGTAATAATGTGTTAATTTCGAGGCAGAAATAAAGCATGATGAACGATTTTTACAGAAATGCCTCCCAAGCATTCGTGTATTACAATAATTTATTCGTTAGTTTTGAAGTCGAAACGATAAATTCTCAATTTACCGTAACAAGGCATTGCATGTTGCTTGTTTTGCACTACAAAACACAGGCCAATGTGCAGGGCGAAGCACTTCACTTCGACGTGAGGCGTTCAAACAGAGTTCCAACAGATCAAAGAAGTTGAAAAATTTTCAGAGTATGATAATGACAAATATATTTTTCATTTGTGTTCTTGAGATTTTCTCGCTTACATTTGTCAATCGTCTGCCATGTGTTGAGGTAAAGAAAATCGCGCTGAAATTGTATCTGGCGGTACTCGACAGCGAATTGTCTCCCTTGTCATGAGATAAGATAAATCAACGTAAAACGTTATAATGTCGTGATATTACGACATTGTAGAGGCACTGCAGTCAACGACAAGAAAAATAATCCCCGCGAAAGCTTCTTGAGCTTGTTCCATTGTCACTGGATATCCCATGACGAGACGCGGTGTCTGCTGCTAAACAAACACACGGAAACCCGGGAAGTGGCAGAGATGACGTGAAGAGTGGGCTCTCATACAGACATTTATTGACATAGAGACGAAGGTGACGCGAACAACAACAACAACGTTGTATTGTGAACTTTCGGTCGCGAGAACTTTCCCGTGATCGGGACATTTTTGTTCGCCCCTGTGTTACATAAACTCAATCTTGTATGAAGAAAACTCAATTTTTTTCCGCACCTTCCCCCCAAAACCCAGAAAACTCAATTTCTAGCTCAAAACTCAATTTTGAAAAAAATAGCAAAAACTCAATTCAAATTTGTTTTCATCGGGAATACCACGATGAAAAACTGCCTAAAAAAAACCCTGCAGGCATTACAATGAAAGTATTGTTTAATAATCCTAGAAAATAAATGATTGAGAGACCTCGCCTAACAGTGACATCATAGAATAAAGAAATAGATGAAAACATTTGAAATCTGCTAAAGGTCACATGTTGAATGACAGAAGACCAACATTGGAGCATGGTGGCTGGCCAGACAGACAATGTGTCGAGTGTCATTTGACATGTTTTCATTGATTCTATCAATTTTAATGTAAACGTGGAATTTGATCCTGGGAAATTCATGTAGCTATACAGTACGATGGAAAACTTGTGATGTGGTACTGCAAAATTAAAAACGAAATTTATCTAATCATTATTTTTATTCAAGTTGAATGTATGTTTTTATGATACAGAAATTTTAACTCGGCTATTTTCATTTCTCAGTCCAATTTAGATCAAACTTAAGGTCATTGCTGTTAAAAATACTCTAATTATTGATAAATTAATCATTTATCCCATCATATTATTATGATGCTGTGCACAATTTTCACAGTATTTACAGTTTTACACTGAAGGTCAAATGTCAAAGTAAACTGATGAAAAGCGGCTAAAAACAATGATACTTGTGTTTATATGTGATCCATTGTTTTATCATCTCTAAATAATATGTTTTTACTGGGCTATCATGAGCTGTACATCTCATGTCAACGTAAATACCAGTCCGCCTCGTTATTTCATTTTTTTGTTTTTGTTTTTGTTTTCTGTCTCTTTCACCTGTGCTTGAGTTAAGCTTTTGTAGACAACTCTGAACTGACACCGTTTCTGACACATTACAGCTTGACAGCCCGGGCTTCTAAAGCTGAGAGGTTAAAAACATAAATATATTTATATGCATAGTGTAGGTTGGTGGAAAAATACCTTAATCCATTAAATGTTTGCATGTCAGATAGTTATACCTGGCAGGTATTTACGAGGTGAACCGGTACAGACGCGTCCTAAATATTGTTATGGCTTTATATTTAGGATTACCAGTAACCTTAACAGTGCTGTGTAACTTGACACAAATCTGGAAAAAAAACAAGTGAATGTCACTCTCCTTGATAAATGTATCTCCTACCTTCTAATCCCCCCCCCCCCCCAAATCTGTCGCAAAAACGAATACTTCCCCAGATGCCGTATCAGTATAATTATTAAACAGCCCTACATCGCCTCCCCTCCCCCCCCGCCTCCTCATGCAAACACGCTCCCTCTAATCCTCATCCTCTGTCGTCATTCCCCCCACCCCAACACCTCTCTCCTTTGCGCCCCTCTCCGTTGCTCCCCCGCCCCTCTCCATTGCTCCCTCGGAGCTTGGCCAGATATGACTGCCCAAACTAAATACCAGTTTCAGAAGTATTTAGTGTTGAATTCAGCATATACTTAAGTGGCACGTTTACTACTGCATGTGTGGCGATGTGTTTGTTTTATTCTGTTTTCCTGATGGATGGTTGTAATTTAGATATACAAGACATTATAAATGTTGCTTTGTCCATCCATCTGCACTAACCAAGTACAAATGTTGATTGATGTGAGACCATTAGATGATGTTTTTGCCCCCAAGGCTCATCTGTGGACATACATTTACCCTATTCACATTTACCCTATTCAGTTTCCTTGGTTACCCAAGCCCCGTAAGAAAGCCGACTTGCCCTATTTGGACTCGGTTAAGTACATGTACAGTGAAACCTATGTGAACTGCCCAGGCATTGTATGAGATCATTATGGTGTCAGTTTTGACAGCATTCTGGTTTATCAAGGTTCAAAAACCCTCAAGTTTAAGTATTGGGACCCAAGACAATGTCCGCATTTAGAGGTTGGTCGTTTTACTCCGGTGTCAGTATTCAGAGGTTTTACTGCACAATGTACTCGTAACCTGAAGATATTTATTAGTTACCAAAGGAGATGGTACAATAAGGTGGCATTTTGGCCTATACGTGGCGCCGTTGAAATCGAAAAATATAAAACGTCCTAAAAAGAATTTTTTTTCTTTGTATCGGCAAGAGAAAATATATTTACACAATATGTGAAAGTTGTAGCTCGATTGCATTATGATTATGCTTATGACATGAAAATAAAATCCACAGGATGTGCTATTTCGTGGAGAAAAGGTCTAAATCAAGTCAATTAAACACACATTTAGACACGAAGGACCCCTTGAACCAAAACACCATTTAATCTGGTGATGTGCGGTGGCATTATATCTCCACTGCTGGAAAATCATTTTGGTGCAAGGGGTCCTTCCTGTTTAAATGTGTGTTTGAATGACTCGATTTAGACCCTTTTTTCACGAAATAGCACATGCTGTGGATTTCAATTTTATGTCATAGCCATAATCACAGCGCAATCGAGCTAGAACTTTTACATAATGTGTACATTTATTTTCTCTTACCATTACATTAAAACTCAATTATTTGTAGGACATTTTTCTGTTAGATTTAAACTGCACCACATACAGGCCAACATGCCGCCTTATCGTTCCATCTCCTTTGGAAAACACAGAAAAATATGATTTAGGTCACCATGCTGATTGAGGTACTCTGATTAAATAGGAGTATATTCTTTGCCAATGATAATATTCTGTTTCTTTAATGCCTGTTATAATGTCTAATAATAATTTGTAGGGTATAATTGTTTTTCTTTCTCTGTGTTGCTGATTGCTACAATCATGTATAGATATAATAGATCACTTCAATTATATATGAGTTGGAGTATAAAATTGAGAACAAAAAAACACATTCATATATACATGTTTACATATATCATTGATGGCAGTAAGTGTATATATTGTTGGTTTAACGTTACTCTTTCCCGTTTTATCTATATTAGTACATGTAGCATTGTGATTGATCAGAGTTTTTAGCTCAATGACTTGGCTTCCAGTTAGAAAGGTGATATTTATCGTGGTCATCAGCGACGCACACAACTGGCCATTGTGTTTTGGGCAGGCTAAACGGGCCCGTGACATTTGTACACGACATTAAAACCAACACAGACAAATGACTACAGCAAGAAGTGTAAGTTAGCATGAAATTCCTTTCCATTATTCGTCATATTTTCTTCATTTCTGTTTCACAAAAACGGCTAGCTTAAAACAATGTACTATACATTAGGGGACATGCTATTTTGCTCGTTTTGATCCCCGTGGACATGCAGCTTTGTCCCCTGGAGTTTCCGTTTTGCATTTCAGAGTTTAGTTTACCGAAAGTTACTCGATATATCACACAAAAGATAGACAACTGTGCATTTGTATCAATTGAGAATGAATAATTAACTGGGTATATATATATCCCTTAAAACTGTCGACAACAGCTAAAATTTCAGCGATATGACGGAAATTTTTCGGATTTGTAATAGCAAATGTGACTGATGTATATTTGGACCACAAACCATAACAAAATTCATCGCACGTCTTTTAATAAATTGCAAGTTTCCAGTCAATCAAAATATATACTTTATTTTGAATTACAGTTTCCAATGAATAACATTTTCTATTGAATTTCATACATTGTATAATGGGGCTTTTCTAATGCATTACAACATTTTATAATGCATTACAACATTTTATAATACATTACACAATTTTATAATGCATTACAACATACAACATTTTATAATGCATTACAACCTTTTATAATGCATTACAACATACAACATTTTATAATGCATTACAACCTTTTATAATGCATTACAGCATTTTGTAATACATTACACAATTTTGTAATGCATTATACCTTTTAGAATGCATTGCAACATTTTGTAATGCATTGCACAGTTTTGTAATACATTACACAATTTTATAATGCATTACAACATACAACATTTTATAACGCATTACAATATTTTATAATGCATTACAACATTTTATAATGCATTACAACATTTTATAATGCATTATACAATTTTATAATGCATTACAACATTTTATAATGCATTACAACCTTTTTTTAGTGAACAACATTGTCTAATCAATTGTAACAGTTTCTTGTAGATAAAATAAGTTTACACTGTGGTTTAATTGGGTAACACTGAACATGCACCTGTAGACGATTTTTGGATTTGTAAATTTACCTGTATAGACAAACTTGTAAATTCAAACAGACCTGGAGCAAAAAACTTATCTATAAATCTGTAGCTATTTCCTTCCTGCTAAAAACTGATCAGCACTAATTGAACTCACAGAAGGTAACATGTCGATTTGAATGGAGGGTTTATGGCAGAATTTAGGAATTCCCCTTGTGACCACATCAAAAGGTTGCTGATGCCCTGACCTCAGGTGTATTGGATATATTATGACTCTGTGCTCAGTCAAAGCCTAATTATCAATGGACCTCCTTGAATATAGACCTGAATATATTTACTGTATATATATACAGGTGTAATGCTGAACTACTTCATTCATTAACAGGTCTAATCTCTTAGTAGTCATGTATTTGTTTGTAGAAAAAAAAAATATTTTCAGTCTGTTATTTTCAGTCTGTTTTTTGGGCAACGATTTGGTGCAAGATTCAAAAAATATAATTGACAAAGGATCTGCTGCAAGTTGTATTGTCAGTCTTTTGTCCAGGATATTACCTTTTCAATGGGAGGTCTTGCACCAAAGCCTTGCCGTTTTTTTGAGAGATGTATAATGATGAGAGTAATTTGATATACTTGAAAAAATGGTTTCACAGAAACTGATCGATTTGAACCATAAAAACAAAAAAGACACCTTTCCATGTAAAAATCTATAAATTTAAAATCTCTATTTTCAACATAGATTCATATTGGATTTTTTTTATATAAATTAACACTGTTATACATACATGAATGTGTGTAGCAGAAGAATGAACTAAAATCTGGAGTCGCCATGTCAGCTTATGCAAATGATTGCCATTAACATGGGGTTCCCCTTATCATGGATTAACATAGAAATGATAGGAAAATGCAGAAAAAAATAAATATAATACAATATTAATACTAGATTCAAGTGTACTGTTCAACTAGCCATATTATAGATATCTCATAGTACATGTAGATCTAATAGACTGATTACGACGTACGAGCGAGCGCACACATGCATGTGTGCTTTTAATATAGATATAATTAAAATATATTTTGGAAGCTGACGTCTTAGAACAACAACAACGACCACCGAAAGCCAACAAATACCCTGACGCTTCTGTGAGAAGAAGTTTTTCAAAGTTGCTTGGCGCTTCTGACAATGATTTATAAAATACATGTACATGTAAAGTGATACTCGTGGTGTTTTTCTAGACACTTTTTTCATCGTGGTAACCACGATGAAAACAATTACAAATTGAGTTTTTGCAAAATTTTGTAAATTGAGTTTTATTGCCGAAAATTGAGTTTTCTAAAATTTTGAGAATTTACGCGCCGAAGGCGCGCGAAAAATTGAGTTTCTACGAAATAAATTGAGTTTCTGAGTAATCTAAACTGAGTTTCGTTGTCTGTTATCCCGTCCCCCTCCCCCAAAACCCCCGCGAGAAAGAAAAAAAAAAACGTGTGACCAGCCACGCCACTGAGTCGAGATAAGCACTCAGGATTTGTAACTGATGTGCAGACAGATAACTTGTGTACCTTTATTATTCAATCGTATAGCTCCGATAAGGACGTCTGGTCTTGAACTGTTCTCATTTCAGTCGTATAGGTCCGATAAAGACATTGTCCTGAACGTTTTTCATTTCAAAGCAAATTGTTCGGCCACGTTTTCGACGATCGAACTAGTCCGCCATTTTGATATTTCAAAGTTACGTCCCCTCTTTTAGTCCACTCGGGAACCACTGCTGTCATACTGCTGTGGCTTATGAGTCTGGTCTCCGAGACACGCTGTCCGTCAATCTCCGGAACCAAGACAACGGGCAAGCATTTTCTCTCTCATTTAACATTTCACTTGA
>JAVTVY010028123.1:0-10861 GCA_036873755.1 Hanleya hanleyi
GGAGCCATATTCCAACAACCCCAGTCCTATATCTGCACCCAGTCAGCTATATTCAAACAACCCCAATCCTATAAGTGGTGTATATAATGGGTCTGGTGACAGGCCGTGGGCTGCTGAACTGGCTTTACGGTTTGATCAGAGCCAGAGTGATGAACGTTCTGTTAAAATGGATCACCACGTTCCTGCCCAGAGTAAAGAGCCGGCAATGCCATTTATCTCCTCTTGTCCTCCTGGATATCGACACATGACGCCGGTACCAACTTCAAATTTTCCTTCATATTATCTTCCCAACCGTCCAGAGAGCCAAGAAAGAAATTTTGGTCCAGATAGGATTACTGTACAGAGAAATGGGGAAAATGGGCCCCCAGCAATTCAGGGCCCAGATCTGTCTCTGGTGCAGCCATCATGTGATGGAACAAGTATACCTCCTGTCACGCCAGAAGGAAATTCAGACTCTACTGGGCTGGTTATTTCACAGGTGTATTCATTGGCAGTGGACCCACAAGGAGACGGACCTCAATCTGTCAATCCGTGTGAAGCACCTTTCAGTGTCTGGAACTACACAATGCCCCAGCACTTCCCAGAACAAAGACATCCCCCTACACAGGCAGGTTTGAATGGAAACCCAACTGCCAGCACGGGACAAACTGTTAAGAAGAAAAGGAATAGAAAAGAAACAAACCAGGCTAGAGATCAGGGTCTTCAATCTGGGATGAAAACTGTCACTCCCAGCATGTCACTTGCCACACCCTTGGGTACCGGTTTTTCTGATCCCACTCTGAACTGTACAGTGAAGTCAAAGGGTAGAATAAGGTGGAAATCATCGGGATGGGAGTGCACATGCTTGGTTAATGATCCTGAAAGCCAGTCAAGAAAACGGAGGAAATCGGACGGTTCCACAGCAGAAAATATGATCATGTGCAAGATCCACAGGAAGAACAGGATGGAACTGTTGGCAAGGGACACCGATGAACACGTGAGCCTTCTAGTAGACCGCTTGTTGAAGCCTGAGGGAAGAGGTCCAGCTGTGGCGAATGAGGAGGGGGAGACACAGCCGGGAGTGGGCGTGACCAGTCTGACCCAGACAAATATCGATTCTATATCACTTTTACGACAGAAAGAGCTGGAGTCTGAATCCTCGGCTCCTTCGTCCAGTCCACCAGGCGACATTCTTCTCAATGTGATGGACACTAATAAAGAGGTCTGCCATGAGTGTTCATGCCATCATGGTCCCTCTCTTCATGCTACCCAGTTGCAGAACCGTTGTCCTGTCTTACATCAGCTCCTCTTCAAAAGCTCTCGTAATAATCCTTCTACATTTTGTTCAGGTTCATGTATGGTGATCCCTCTCATAATTCAATCCCCCTATCAAAATTCAATCTCCTCAAATTTGGGGACAAAATTCAATCTCCTCCAATTTTGGGGACAAAAATCAATCTCCTCCAATTTTGGGGACAAAATTCAATCAGTGGTTTTAATAGATTTCTCACCATCTCAAATCACAGACATAACAAAGAAATAATGGATTATGTGCATGAATTTGCACCATTTTGTCAAGTTCCTGTTCTATTAAATTTGATCACTCTGATATATTTTTTGGTGTAAATTTCACTCTCTTTGATTGAATTATTTATCCTACATGTAAAATTTCATGGCTCATTTCAGACAAAATCATGACCTAGATGTACTTTATCTTTAAATGTATTCCTGTATAAATGTACACTCTAGTTGAAATTTGTAATGCATTTTACTATATTTGTATACTTCAGCCTCTAAAAACAAAGGGACGGTGCCAAACGAGCGGAAGAAGAAGAAACGAAAGAAGAAGAAGAAAAATAATGCTGTTGCAAAGAAAGGAATGTCAGGCCATGCTGGAGATGTGATACAAAGAAATTTTAGTCGTGGAATTTCTGGTGAGGTGAGCTCTATCCCAGAGATGAGTGAAGGGGAGCCGGTGTACAGTTCTGTCATGGACTCTTCAATGAGACTGAGACTCATTAAAGTAGGTATGGAGCTAGAGAAGGTTATAGGCGCTGGAAAGGGAAATAAATCAGGGCCCTCGGACAAGCTTTGTGAGGCAGTCGACATCTCGACCATCTTAGCGAGCCCAGAACACAGGGCCATACCTACCTCGAACAGAAATCCAAGTAACACAAGTGGAATCTCTAGAGTTACTCAGAGTATTGAAGTTGGTGAAAAAGAAATCATTGATCATGCTGATGAACATTGTGTTGCTGATGTGACTTCTACGAGTGCAAAAGATCTGGTGGAAAATCACTTAGCTGAAGCGGACAGCACGAACCTGGATATGATAGAGGCTCCGAACACTGACGATGCCAAGATTTGCAATGCATTGAGCTCACATGGTGATACAATTGGTAGCGGAAGTACAACCAAGCAGACAATTAGTAATGGTACATCAAAAGCTGAGAAAATCCACCATACATGTAGCACAGGACATGCTTCAAGGACACAAGACTATGTTAGCTTGGCAAGCACTCTGGGAATCCATACCTGTGAAAGTACTTGTAATATATTTGAGGCTTTAAACAACAGTATCAGTGACATTGACACTACAGGAACCAGTAAGGCCATCACTAGCATGTCCGAGTGTTTAGAGACAGGCAGCGCAAATGTCCAAAATCCAGGCATTGCAAAACAAAATGGTGCTGCTGGGTCAGCGCCAAAGTTTGTAAGAACTGAAAATGAAAGTGGTGATTGCACAATAAAGGAATCGAAAGTTGGTAGCTCCAGTACTTCAGATGTTTGGGCCAGTATTGGAACAGAAGGTGCTTCGAGAGATGGTAGCATCGGTGGTGGCATGAAAAGTGCTTCATCGAGAGCAAGCATGGCTAGTATCGGCGTGGAAGATAATGCTGGAGTTGGTAGGGCTGTTATTAAGATGGGTGATACCTCAGAAACCGATACATGTAGCTCCAGTGATGGCATGGACCAGATGAAATGTATGTTGACAGCTGGTGGGGACCGAATTGCCTCGAGAGCTAGTAGCACTGGTTTGATTGTCAGAAAACCTGGCAGTACCAGTCTAGGATTATCAGAAGCAGATGAGAAAGTTGACTTTGGTAGACTGACAATTCCTCTTGGCCAGCCAATAATACCAGAATTTGCATTAGGTGAAGAAAACACGATGAATAGCCTTGTTCCTGGCGAGGATAGAACTGGCTGCTCCCCACGGACTGAACCAAGTCGATCTGCAGAAATTGACCAAAATGTAAATCACAGAACGGAAAAAGTGAGGCAACCTCTGTCAAGTCCTAGAGTTGAACTTGATGTCATGGACGATAATTTTGAACAGTTTGACCAGTTTGGTTTTGGTCGTCCATATATTCCTCTATTACCATTATCGCCTGTCGATGGCAGTATGTCCAACAACTTGGGGGCAACTACATATCCTCAGTCCATGGTGGCATGTCCGTCTGGCCTGCAAGAGAAACTCGCATCTGATGGTTCTGAAGTTGAAGCTGTGAATACAGAGACTGAGCAGGAGCCCAGCGGTGATAGTTCTCCATCATCCCTTGCTGATCCCTTCACAAGGAAGAAACAATCCAAAAATGTCATCTCAGAAACCATCTACCTCAACAAGGGGCCCTTAGATGTCTGCATCCAAAAGTTCCATGGACATAAGCTTCCCTGTTTGAAATTGCCTGCTGGGTCATTTTTCCTCACCACACAGTTACGGGACGAAGTTTTCAGTAAAATCAATCGGAATCGTTTCCACACTGTCCGAGCTCGGGACCTAATGATTGCTCCGCTGAAACTGGGGCGCAGCTTGGTCTCTGATTTCAATGCTGCTTCTCGCAACAAAGGGATCAATGTGAAAATGCAAGGGGGCTTACCTTTTCTACCATATCTGCTCTCTATTGAAGATGCACAACGTTTGTATACTTATTTCTTTGGTCTGAAGAACTGCGGACTTGCTAAAGGGAAGGAAACACGAAATACCCAGTCACAGTCCCATCAGTGTGAAACCTACATGGATGACAGCCATTCCAAAGCCGTAGTTGAAGCTGGAACTGACCTGGTGTGTGGGGTGATGTTACGGTACATAGATCGGGGTGGGGTGAGGCTCTACCCTCGGCTAGATCTGTGCTGTGAGATGATCATTGCCAGCCGACTGGTCCAGATAGCCATGATGAAATCCCTCGATACCAGCATCCCCAAACTCGACTGGCACTTGGTGAGAGATGGTGAGGCGCAGGCATTGAACAGACTGACGAACAGACGAAATATTTGGGTGGATATTGATGTTGGCAATTGCCTGATTACCCAGGCAACCCTCGGACCCATCCTTCATCTGCATTGTGCAGAAAGTCATATTGAAGACTGCTTCCAGCCATTGATGGTCAATTGTAATCCACGCATGCCTAAAGCCAAGCCCATTCAGATGTTGGTTAAAGGTGGGATGACAGATGTCTTCGGCTCTAACATACGGTTTGTGTTGACCTCTCAGGGCAAGGAGTATGTTCTGTCAGACGTTTGTGAGGCATTCGGTGAAGCTGAAGTGGTAGGTTGGATCAAGGATCAGGACCTTCAGATTCGTCAGTGCAGCCCTAATGAGATACAATTTCTGCAGAACCTGAGTGGATACTCAGAGTTCAAAAGTGATGTTGTCTCACTGGTAACCATACCATGTCTGTTTGAACTCAGTAGGGCCCAGTCCAATGGTACTGAGTGTGCTACCATAGTACAAAATGGTGGACATGATGATGATGATGAGGGTCAACAAGCAACAGATTGTGATGAGATAGATGAAAACCATACAGCAAACCCATCAGATCCAGGAGATTTATCCAGTGGAGTAGCTATGAAAAGGTATTGTAACTGTAAGCTTATTGTTCAATTGTAAAACCTTCTGATGATTCCATCCCGCTCTGTCTGCCAAACCTTTATGAGAAATTTATCTCTTCATGAAAAGAGTTGATCAACGAGTAAGACATCCATATTTCAGACATTTGAGATACAGTGATAATAATCGGAAATGAAACTGCTTCTGTGGTCTAAAAGGATTGTGTGCATATGCATGCAATGAAGCTAATTGGCTAACTCTATAGAAAATGAAGTATTGATCCTATAATAATTCGCCTTGAAATAAAAAAAAATCTTAAGAAAAATTAAGAAAAGTAAACTTAACGTTTTCCCTTGGTGAGAAGATTGTTGGGTTTTTATCATTTTTCATAACATTTTTTCTTATTTCAAGACATTTATCATCGATTCGAAATTAATCTTTCCAGTGTTACATTTGGTATTGATAATAGTGTTAATGGATTTAATCTTGTACATAATGTATTATACAGATGGGGGCCACCTCTTGATGATGAGAATTCATCACTGGCTTTCCGGCGGATGGAACGAAAAATTTTGAAACGCAGGAAACTGGGCTCGATAAACAAGGATGGGGGAGGTATTGACAGGCACATGGAATCGGACTATCGTATAGGACGATTTGTGAATGATGATGACATCCAAATGTGTGTCCGACCGACAGAAACCATTGCATGCGCCAGTGATGATGTTGACCTAACCTCACTTGACACAAATGGCGTTTCACTGGATTTCACAGATGTACCAATCAGCAGTGGACTATTGAGTGCGGACTACGAACCTATGCCAACTACAGTATGCCACAGTCAGGGACTTGCATGTGAACAGCAAGGTCACCTCATGAGGGGACTATACAAAGGGAAGGAAGACTCACCATGTGTTGGCAGAACCAATCCTGAACAGGGTAGGTGCCCCTTGCTTTTCTGCTTTTGCCACTTCATTTGGTTGAAGCCCTGTATAATCATTTTTCTCATCAAGCCTTGAATGTCACTCTTGCAAGTTCTTGCACCATAGAATGAATTGATTACAGTACATATTCCTTGTTTTCTTTGCATATAGCATGTGTCGGTGTTGGGACACTGTGTTGTGTTTGTTGATGTTCCTTATCAAACTGTTTCATGCTTTCACCTCTTTTGTTTAACATTTGAAGTACAAGTGTATACTCAAGGGTTCAAATTTTTGAAAATAATTAACCTGTCACAGATGATGGGTAAGAAGGATTTCTACCTGTCCTCTCCCAACACTTTAGCTTGAACGTGCTAAGTAGTAATGTTGCGTTTGTGTGTTGTATTATTGCATGTGAAATGAAAAAAAAGTGTTTGTTTTGCATGTTTTCAGTTAATTTTGTTTCAAATTTGAAGCACAGGTGTATTTAGGGTTTGAAATGTTTAAAACTAAATGACCTGTCTCAGGTGAGCAGTAACAATGATTTCTACTGTCCCCTCTCAACAGTAATTTTGTGTTTTGTATCATTGCATATTGGAGAAAAAAAAATCTTCAAGTACATGCATAAGTTTGGACTTCCTAATTAATATTTTGTGTCTAATTAATAATGCATTAATTAATCTGTTGGCCATCTCCTGCAATCAGCTTGAGCAAAAATGAATTAACCTTAAAACAAATTTGTTGTGGTACTTGTGACTTGAGACAGGTAATTAATTTTTCTACCTATCTCATGCGTAAAGTTCCGGTCAATCAGCCGTTAAAGTGTTCACTCTGTGAGCACTTCAGAAAGAAGCAATGAACAAGTACCTCATTTTTGGAACTTCATAATCTATGTACACATATACATGTAGTTTAGCCAACTGTTCATGGTTCAAGCCAGTAACAAATCACAGTAAATCAATGTACACATATGGAAGGCCCTATTGTCTTCTGTACATGGGCCATTTTCATGAAAATGAACATAGCGGTAAAGACAATTGTTTTACATTTTGTTCATTTTACAGTCAGAGATTTGCTGGAAATGCAAGATGATTAAACATTTTAAAGTTTTCCCTACTGTAAAATGTATATTTTGGCAAAGATAACTGCCTTAAAAAATTAAATTTTTAAATCTGAAAATCAATTTGTCTTTACTGTTATCGTTGCAAATGCAGTTTGAGGGTTAATAATTTTTAAACAACACAGTATTTAATAAAAAGTATCTTTCTGTTGGAAACTATTATGTAAAATATAAAATCCTCTTCATTTCACACAGCTTGACATGTGAAAAATATTACAAAAAGATCGGATTCATTCACCTGACTTTACTGTTATCAGGAAAGTTTTTTGGGGAAATTTAGCAAAGAAATGTGATATAGAGGGCACCACTGTCATTGTTAAAAGAACCAGGGTGTGGGCAGCCATTTTCCCGCCAGCTTTGTGGCAACAGAGCACACGTTTTCTACAAATTTGAAAAAAGTCTTTGTCCCACTTATTGTCTGTCTTTACTGTTGGTGAGGTATGTCAGTTAAGTTACTTATGCGTGTTACCAAACAAAGCACAAGAAATCTGAAAGTCTATATCAAAAAAGATTTACATGTACCATGAAAGAGACACACTAATCCAGTTCAGGCTGCCTCATGCAGACATAATCTGTCTTGAACGTTATTCTAACTTGTCTTTACCATTATAAAATGCCATAATGGTAAAGACAGAAATATAACGGTAAGAACTAAAAAAATTCTTTGCCAACTAACACAGTTATTGAGAAAACTGAAGTGACAGTCTGATTATAAACTTTCTTGGAACTTTTCTAGCCATTTTTGGGACAGTTTGTCATGTAAGGATCTTCAAACTGGGGACACCGTGTGCAATACAGCTTGTCAGGTAGCTTTTCTAGGTTCAACAAAGGTTCCCTACATGTAGTCGCTTGTGTTTTGCTTATATGATAAAAATGCCCATTTCGGGGGTTAAGTACAGTGACCAAACTGCACAAATTAAATTTTTGATTTGTCTTTACCGTTATTTGTACGTATTCATCAAATTGGCCAACATGCTACCAAACAAGTAACAACATTCAAAAACAGGAAATATCATGAAATACACACCCTTAGTTTCAAAGAAGATTTCAGTTTAGCCAGCATGTCTATATTAAGATGTCCTGTATCGTTCCAGAGTCAATCAAGAGTGTTGAGAGATTGAAGGATATAAGAGTGATTACGCAGTACTCGTTAGAACCAGGTAACAACTTATCTAACCCTCAAACTCACAATTACTACTTATTTTGAAAAATATATTGTTCATTCATTTAGATTTCAAAAGTTTTAGTCTGTGTAAAAATCTTGATCAAGGAGCATACAAGTTAGACACAGCTTTTATAGACCAAACCCTCAAGAAACTGAATGTCTTTTTTTTGGCACTATTTCAGTCTACAACAGCTGACTGCATTCAGCATTCTTTCCTCTCTTTTAACAGGGTCCTGTGATCGATGAGTAGCAATCTCTTGTGCAGTGATCCAAGAATGTGAACGATATTTCGTCATGTCCACTCTTATACTAGTGACCCCCAAGTGCAGTTAGCGGCGGGAGCTTGAAGTGGATCTCTGTGATTTATACATTCAGTTGTCTCGTGCAGCAGAACAAAGTATATGAATGATATGGAGATATGACAGTGGTGGTAAAAGTTGCCGTGACACTACAGCAGTAGAAGGGAGAATGTGAACGATAAGTGATGCCATTTTTACTATGATTTAAAATAATTGGTGCCATGTCGGTTCGGTTCATTGTGGAATGGTAAGGTTCCTTTTATGGAGTGATCAAACCCAGATTTTGAATGATAAGTCTCCTCAAAGTCCACATGGCTCAATTATATTAGTCCATTGCAAAACACTATCGAAATGTGAACGATAATCCGTCCTCTATTTGAGATTATGCCTACTTGATTTATGGATACACCAGAACAGTGTAATACATGTAAGCTTCAGTGAAATGCAGAATACAAAAATATGGAGGATGCTTCGAGCTGTGTCATGGATGACACACCACCCAATCATTAAGGCTAAGGCCTAAAAAAAAAAATCCTGTGTTTCCGGTAACATGCATCAGAAAAAATAGGGTAGGTAGGTAGGGAATTTTTTGGAATTTTTTTTTATATGGGGGCTAATGGAATAAGCATTATTTTACGCTGTTCTTTGTACTACACAACCAGAAAGAGTTCCATTTTGAACTAATGACATTTATGCATAAATGTTTATGAATTAAATATTGTGTAAATATATACATAAGTGATTGAGTTAAATATTTCTCTTCTGTCAAGTAAGACCATGGCCTGAAAAAATTGAGGTAAATGGTCATTTTGGATTTAGGCGGGTAGAAGAACAAACAAATCCATTCATCCTCTAGTTGATGTGAGCCCAGTTAAAGTTTGCGAGAATGTTTTGTTCTTGAGATATAATCATAATGTCCAAAAGATTTGGAGTCAATGGCCCATGGCCTCAACCAGAATCTTCTTGGGTTTTCATTGATTTACTTGCTAGATAAAAAAGACATTAAAAAGTCCAGCTTTTTTATGTAAGGACAACACATCACCATAGGCTACCATGTTATCGGGGCCAGGATGACAATAGTCTATCTAATCTGTACAGTATAACATGCTGTCCGTGATGTTCAAAAATAAATTTAAAAAAAAAACCCATCAGAAATGCTCTCTTCACATGGTACTCTGGGGATATAATTACTATAATTGAGTTGATATACTGTGTGAAATTTTAATGTTTTACGAAAAATTCAGTTTGAAATCTCGACAAAAACGTATAGAATAGATCGTCTACGGCACTGGCTGCCTGCAGTGCCCCTGCAGAACATGTTCAGCGTGGTTCAGCGTAGGCAAGTCGCGTTATGAAACTGCCACGAAAAGGCAGCAGTTGGTAGTATTCCTTCATCCCCATTTGTCTTTACTTGTCAGGAGAACGCCCAATTTGTCTTTACTTATCAGGAGAACGAGCATCAATCGATCAAATTCAACAATGGCAAAATCGTCGGACAGTCGTCTTTTTGCATTTGTGGTTGTTGCTTCACGGGAGAGTTTGCCGGAGAATCGGGAACCCTCGCGCCAGCAGTAATCGCACTATGGGTGACGGAGTCCGACTTCGTGGATTCCCAGAATGCAAAAAAAACATGGCGCTGGTGGGCGAGAGATGCCGGACGAGGATGATTTTGAAATAAACGTAAGCCCATGTCGATCAAAAGGCTATCCAAGCATTGGCCCGCCTATATTATTGGATAATATATATTGTAACTTGGTCCGTCTCAATCTCTCTACCGTCTACCCGTCTTTTGGGGCCATTTGCGAGAATTATCAGTCAGAAAAAAAGAAAAAAAATATTAGGGTCGGCAGAAAAATCTAGGGTCGGTCGGGTTACCGGAAACACAGGTCTTTTTTTTTTACGCCTAATGACAATTGATTCCTTGTTTCCCGTCATCCTGTTTTTCAAAAGTGATGCGGGCGGGGTTTTACTTTTCGGTTCATACTTTATGTAAGAATCACGAGACAATGCATACAATAGCCAAGTCTGGGGACAACAATGTGTCTAGACCTGTGCCTTTTCATCGACACAAAGACCCAGACAATAGTTCCTACATGAAGTATCAAGCTACTTTTCATTCATCATTATTTGAAATGAATTCAGGCCGACATCATTCGGAGGCCATGTTTGAGAATGTTTAAACAAACGAGTTACCTCCCCTGATGGGATTTTCCACGGAATCATGTCACTTTATCAATATTTTCATTTGCATAGTTAGAGGTTGTTGAACGAAATGAGGCAGAATTTTACTGATTTCAACTGATCAAAGAGCGAAATTGCACTTGGAAAGTACTTTGAATTGGAAAAACTGCAAATAATGAAAAAAACAGGAGGTAGGTAGAATGACATTGGAGTGGCTGACGGGGAAACAAGGAATCAAGTGTGGACGGCCTAATCAGTGAACAGTTAATCTAATGTCTCCTCCTCATTCAGAAAAAGATAAATGCAAGTGTTCTAGTTAGCTGCAGCACGTAATGAGGTGTGAGCAGTTAGCTGTTCTAATCAATTGAT
>JAVTVY010028124.1:0-10613 GCA_036873755.1 Hanleya hanleyi
AATCGCGGCGATATCTGGCGACTCTGCGCCACTAATGAAGCAATTACGACAATTGTGCCATAATTAGTCGTTGCTATTGCAAGTATGTCAAAGATTTAGTTATACATGTGTGATATATTTTTGCTTCAAATATTTACTGGTTTCCAGTTGTGACAATACTCGTCAACAAGCTCGCTACCATTTTTGTTTTTGGAGTGACAGAGTCGACTGCTAATACCTGGTGACCTGACAATTTTGCGACAATTATGTCATCAGTAGTAGTTGGTACAGCGTGCAGCGATTATGCTATTAATATATATATCTCATCATATAGTCTACAATGTGGGTACCTTAAATTTAGGTGCAAAAAGAGCTAATAGACTGTGGAATAGGGAGGTTCGATACACATAATGAAGATATTAAATGTTTTATATTTTCACTTTTCAGTATGTGACGGAGGGAAATATGGCCCAGATTGTAACAAAACCTGTGGTCATTGTGCCGATGGTAGAGATCAATGCAGGAAGAATTCTGGTGAATGTCCGCTGATGTCCTCGTCACCAAGATGTGTGCCTGGGTTTAAAGGATTTTATTGTAAACAAAGTGAGTAGTCCGAACTGTATGTGTGCTTTTTGCATCGTGTGATCTTTGATAATGAGATTTATTTCAACATTAATGCATGAAGACCGCAATGATCTTAACATAACGAAAGATGAAATACACAAAGAAGGCCAACGTGAACTAGATATACGAGTGGGCATGATTTCATGGCTGCTCTCGATTATGACCGTTTCATTTCCTTGCACACACAACGTTCACGATTTTTTTCAGGATTTTTCGTCTATTTCTGCATTTCTGCTGATAATGTGGGTGAAAATATTTTATTTAAAAAAATTAAACCGTTCGGCGTCGGGCATTACAGGTTACTTTTCCTGGGGATTCTTGCATTTACCAGTTTTACCCCATGTTGAAGCGTTTAATCCATCAGACGTCCACGATGCTCATCCATTAACTTCAGATGAGTTGTTTGAGCTGATCTATCATCGCAGCTCTCAAGCTAGCGTATCTAATTCCGCTTAAGTCGGTGATGGGGGCCGTGTGGATACTTCATTATCTCCACATGAACAGCTGCAATAAAAGCGCGGCTGAGATACTAATGCGGCTGATATTTTCGGGTCTGAATGTTAGGTGTCGACGAATGCTTTCCTGTAGAGTCATATGGTTGCTTTTTAGTCGCCAGACGTCGTCAATTTTTCCACCTCTTGCATATCGTTCCAATTTAGATATTAGTCCGACAATATGATGGCTTTTACATGATTTACGCTAATGTACTACGTCAAGATCAACCATCTATTGGAAAACACAATGCGGAAGCATCTACTGAAGGTGAGATATGTTGCTCGAATTACTACATAGAGCCTCAGCATACGTGTACATGTGCCCCTGTATAGGATCGGCACTGATTTTATATCGTATCATGTATACTTATACAATAGGAAAACAAAATTTGAGTGTAGCCAGACCCCCTACCCACTGGGACCCAGTCCAAATATAGGTCAATGTCACTCTCGGAAGACCTACCTTTACAATGATGTATAAATTGTATCTATACATCACGCCGATGTCGAACTATGGGACAAAACATTTGCATGGCAGCTATCTACTGAATTCAAGGCTGGTTAACCTGGCATAATAAATACAATCTCTGAAAACATGTACACCACCAGGTTCTACACTAATTTATGTTGCATATGATACATTTGGAATATATGATAATAACAAACGAAAACAAAATTTGGGTATGACCATCGCCCACCCTCGGGACCCAGTCCAAATTAGATTTATGTCACTCTTCGTATCAGAGCCTTTCGATTGGCTTATATATTGTATCTCTAGATCACGTGGTTATCAAGGTATAAAACACAGACAACCAGACAGAGAGACGGACGGACGAACGAGCGGACAGACAGACAGACAAATTTTACGACCTTAATGGTATATAGTTACATATTGTTATCCGCTAAATAGTGATGTACATGTATATATCTCTATTCTTCCAGATTGTAGTCCTGGTGAATATGGTGCAGATTGTACAGAAGAATGTGGCAAGTGTGCAGAGGGACCAGCAGCGTGTTTACCGACTTCCGGACTGTGTCCAGGGACACCAGCCTGTTTAGCAGGATACAAAGCAGATATCTGTAAAACTGGTATGGTATTCAAATTGTTAAAGCCTTGCCTGTAAACAAATCTCTTATGTTTCGGTTTTGTGATATGACACGACCAAATAGGATGACAAGATAAATGTGATTTCCGTCAGTCATGTCAGTTTACCTTAACCCTTGAGAGAAGTACAGAGGGTGTGACGATCACCCGAGAAACTTCACGATTCCTGCAACGCTATCAAGCTAAAAATTAAGTTTCCCTATTCTACACAAGCAACCGTGTTTCGTAGAGAAAAAACATTCAAGTTGTCTTCCGTGAATGGCGACTGTCAACACTTAACGTAAAAGAACGTCATATTTGATATTACATTGCTTTAATCTATCGTATACAGTTTGGTTGGGATTTCTGAATACATCTAAAATATGATACATTCAAACAAAAATAATCCAATCCAATGTTTCCAATATCACGCAATCTACCGTGTAGAAGGTACGGTGTACATCTATACAGTTTACG
The DNA here is from genome assembly GCA_036873755.1 of Hanleya hanleyi. Classification (NCBI taxonomy): domain Eukaryota; kingdom Metazoa; phylum Mollusca; class Polyplacophora; order Lepidopleurida; family Hanleyidae; genus Hanleya; species Hanleya hanleyi. The sequence continues at coordinate 2,659 of JAVTVY010028124.1, forward strand.
TATCACCAGCGTTAAAATTTATGTATTATACCATCCCAAATGTTTAGTAATCTGGTATCCTACCCTTTCTATTGATAATTCTTATGCAGACGGATACACATCTTCGCATATCCAAGCGGAACACTACACGTGTTGCCTTGGCTGAACATAACACATTATCTGATCAGAATACGGGTTTGATGATGTCATAGCTCTATAAATATTCGTGGTCCATATTCGGAGGATGTATAGTCTTCGAAATTCAAATTTGATTGGCTATTCGAAAGAAATTAACAATCAATACAGCCACCACTTGCAATATTTGGAAATCACACAGGCAGACATCAACAAAAATCCTCGCTGCACGGTGTTGGCAAGACCCTATCTTGATTGGCTATACGACATCACGTGCCTTTCCCGGTTTGAACAATTTACTTTATTCATTAGGTCAAGGTAAATGACGGAACGTTAGTGTAGTATTTAACTTGAAATGTGAAGATGGCGGATACACTATAAATGATCTTTCAAAGTATCTGCATGTAAAAGGCAATAATATTAATAAAGTTGGCTGCTTATTGTACATGTATACATATGGTGTTTAGTGGGAGCACAAATACATCCAAATAAGATCAATTGCACCCTCTTTGCCAGATATTTTACTATTGGAACAGGGACTGACGGGTTCAAAATCGGATGGGGTCTGATCATGCATTTTGAAAACTGCCGTCAACCGCACATCAGGTGTTCGAAGTGACGTCAGTCGCATGATAGGCTTTCAATGAATATAGCATTTTGTCCCGTGAATATAACATTCTGTGAGATATCACTTGACGCCCAACGAACCAATCAAATTTAGGAGTCACTAGTAATATGAGTGTGTGAGTGAGTGAATATGATTTAACGTCACTTTCAACTAGATTTCAGTCATATCACGACGTTGTTTCCTATTCCTTTTCACACCCGGGAACTCAATGGGTGGGGTCCTATTCCTCTTTACATCCGGGACCCCACCTGTAGTGTCCTATTTCTTTTCACACCCGGGAAGATGCCGCAGTTAGTTACCTCTTACTACAAGCTGCATGAAGAGCTGAGGCCTATTCTTACCATGATCTGGAGTGTGCACAACGACATCCCAGGTCAACACCGGCAGCCCCGCGGGGCTAGTCAGATAATAATCATATTTATTCACATACCTTCAGGATGTGGTTCTGGGGAGTATGGTGCAGATTGCAAGGGAGCCTGTGGCAAATGTGCTGGCGGGCCAGATGCGTGTTCGTCAATTTCCGGAAATTGTTCGGGATCGCCAGCTTGTTCACCAGGATACAAGGGGGAACTCTGTAAAACTGTGAATATTCACTTTCTGAATTACTGTTAAGCATTTGCGAATATTTGTTACGTTGATCAAATAGGCCCTTGATTATCCTGGTTAATTTGTAGGTACGTTGTACAACGTTCCACTTCTAAGAGCCAATATTCACAAACCTGCAAATATAAGAATGTTTTTAGCAGACATCCTTTTGCACCCAAGTGTATCTTATCTGTTCTCAAGTAGGCTCTTAAACCACTCTGTTAGATGGGGATTTCATTTGCTTTTCTTTCTACAGAGGGATGCATTGTTTTCCACATATACATGTTCTGTCATTCAATTTTTGCACGTGAAAGGATATCGCTTTTGCAAGATGGGAGTTTGAAGCATTTGAATTGATTTTTTTTTTTTTTTTTTTCGTCTGTTGCGTATCATCACAAAATTGCTCGGAATCTCACTTTTTGCACATGGACGAAGACACGGCACACTATATATAACAGACGCGGGCTGATCTTTTCTGCTTCGTATCCTCGTTCCCAGTGGCATCAGTTTGGTCCATCCGTGCAAAACTGCCGTGAAAACGTTCCCCTCCATGTCGGTTATCTCGTCCATCCTAAATGACGTTCGAAACTAAACCTACTTTGGCCTGACGGAGGTAAAGAGTCATACATCTTAGATTGATTAGGGTGCTTGTTCGTTTGATTCTAGCTGCTTTATTCATTGTGCCATAGCGCATGAGCAGCAATAATGAATAAGTGACTGGAGTCCATCAGGTGTGGGTGGCTAAACTTTGACGTGAAACAACTCACACATCATCACGAAGAAGTTGACGGAATCTCTTTCACGAGAAGCTGACTCGTATTCTTTGTACATTGAAGGGCCAAACTACAACGACGGTGGTCAATATATCTAATTGGATGCCTATATTATAAAATATTTCATCGAGTCACAAATGTCTGAAAGAGGGACTGCGCTTCGAATAAGTGTCTTCTGTTGTAGAATGCCCTGATGGTCTGTATGGCAGCGAATGCAGCGAGCTATGTGGAGCTTGCAAGGGCGGCAACTCCAGCTGTGATCACGAGAGAGGTCACTGTCCAAGTTGTGAGGCTGGCTGGCATGGCAGCGTATGCAAACAAGGTAACATTTGAACTGTGTCATTGGCATTGCAGTCTAATGTCGTATGTGTGATAGAGCCATCTCCTTTAAATTGTGACGGCCATCACCTTTTAACGGTGATGCTTTTGCCTCATCACCCTTAAAAGATGATGACCTACATTTACAATCATTGCTCATCACTCTTCAGAAGTGATGGCCATCATTTTTAAAGGTGATCATAAAAATGGTGATGATATAGTAATATTTGAAAAAGGAAAGTGAATAGAGAGTGGCTGAAAGGGATGTCCTGGGAAGAAAAGACATGCATTAAATGCAAATGCCCTTATTTGCTCTCCCATCGTCCTTAGTTTCAATCCTGTCCTGATGACCACTACTTTTACCCTATTCAAGATAGCCTTCTATTTTTTTTTTGCAACGTAACTTTTGGAGTCGGCAGAGTTTGATGGATATAATTCATAAATCAACATTCAATTTGTTTTCAACATACCAAATTACAGGACTTGCTCTTCATTAAGTTCAATATATTGCTTTATTCACTGCGCGTTGCGTCCTTCAAGAGCCACCTTGTTTCCATTCAAATTCACAATTACACGCATTGGCTACCAGCAGCCTTATATATAACTACCCCACGCTCATGGACGATAGGAATTTTTGCATCGGATCTTATATTATATGTATCCATTTTATTGATAAGTAGGAATTGAACGCAACAATAACATGGTATTGAAAACGATGACGGTGTATTAACAAGAAGTCATATGACCCCACAGTCAAATATACTGACTGCATATTTCTAAAAACATCACAAGAACCAAAAGTGATCTCTGTGAGGCTTTGTATCCCAGTCTCGCATGACCACAAGGCCCCTAGCACCGGCTTGAGCGGTATTAGATACAAACATTTCAGAGCGACGATGTGATATATGTCTCTGCAGTTTGTACTTACTCTCCATCGACGTAGATGCAATATATTTTTTACCTCCGTCGATCAGACGGAGGTCTAGGAGCGCAACGTGAAATCTCCCGCCAAATAATTGTCATATGGGGAACCCACGACTCATAGTATTTCCAATAGGGATCGTCATGGTTCCCCTCGAAATCTTGAGGCACATTTCTTTGGACACAATTGAAATAATGGGGTTCCCCATTGCAATGCATTGCAGTGGGCCTTGCTTCTGTAGTCGGGTTCCACCTCAATCTCGAAACTAGAGCTATCCGGTCCTGTGAACCTCAAACGACCTTGCCAAATCAGGTCAGATTTCCCATCAATTTTCACACCCGAGAACTCAACGGGTGGGGTCCTATTCCTCTTTACATCCGGGACCCCACCTGTAGTGTCCTATTTCTTTTCACACCCGGGAAGAGGCCGCAGTTAGTTACCTCTTACTACAAGCTGTATGAGGAGCTGAGGCCTATTCTTACCATGATCTGGAGTGTGCACAACGACATCCCAGGTCAACACCGGCAGCCCCGCGGGGCTAGTCAGATAATAATCATATTTATTCACATACCTTCAGGATGTGGTTCTGGGGAGTATGGTGCAGATTGCAAGGGAGCCTGTGGCAAATGTGCTGGCGGGCCAGATGCGTGTTCGTCAATTTCCGGAAATTGTTCGGGATCGCCAGCTTGTTCACCAGGATACAAGGGGGAACTCTGTAAAACTGGTGAATATTCACTTTCTGAATTACTGTTAAGCATTTGCGAATATTTGTTACGTTGATCAAATAGGCCCATGATTATCCTGGTTAATTTGTAGGTACGTTGTACAACGTTCCACTTCGAAGAGCCAATATGCACAAACCTGCAAATATAAGAATGTTTTTAGCAGACATCCTTTTGCACCCAAGTGTATCTTATCTGTTCTCAAGTAGGCTCTTAAACCACTCTGTTAGATGGGGATTTCATTTGCTTTTCTTTCTACAGAGGGATGCATTGTTTTCCACATATACATGTTCTGTCATTCAATTTTTGCACGTGAAAGGATATCGCTTTTGCAAGATGGGAGTTTGAAGCATTTGAATTGATTTTTTTTTTTTTTTTTTCGTCTGTTGTGCATCATCATAAAATTGCTCGGAATCTCACTTTTTGCACATGAACGAAGACACGGCACGCTATATATAACAGACGCGCGCTGATCTTTTCTGCTTCGTATCCTCGTTCCCACTGGCATCAGTTTGGTCCATCCGTGCAAAACTGCCGTGAAAACGTTCCCCTCCATGTCGGTTATCTTGTCCATCCTAAACGACGTTCGAAACTAAACCTACTTTGGCCTGACGGAGGTAAAGGGTCATACATCTTAGATTGATTAGGGTGTTTGTTCGTTTGATTCTAGCTGCTTTATTCATTGTGCCATAGCGCATGAGCAGCAATAATTAACAAGTGACTGGTGTCCATCAGGTGTGGGTGGCTAACAACGTAAAACAACTCACACATGATCACGAAGAAGTTGACGGAATCTTTTTCACGAGAAACTGACTCGTATTCTTTGTACATTGAAGGGCCAAACTACAACGACGGTGGTCAATATATCTAATTGAATGCCTATATTATAAAATATTTCATCGAGTCGCAATGTCTGAAAGAGAAACTGCGCTTCAAATAGGTGTCTTCTGTTGTAGAATGCCCTGATGGTATGTATGGCAGCGAATGCAGCGAGCTATGTGGAGGTTGTAAGGGCGGCAACTCCAGCTGTGATCACGAGAGAGGTCACTGTCCAAGTTGTGAGGCTGGCTGGCATGGCAGCGTATGCAAACAAGGTAGCATTTGAACTGTGTCGTTGGCATTGCAGTCAATGTCGTATGTGTGATAGAGCCATTTCCTTTAGATTGTGACGGCCATCACCTTTTAACGGTGATGCTTTTGCCTCATCACCCTTAAAAGATGATGACCTACATTTACAATCATTGCTCATCGCTCCTCAGAGGTGATGGCCATTTTTAAAGGTGATCGTAAAAAAGGTGATGACTAACTCATCACCTTTTCGGGGTGATAGTTATAACTGTGTAATTGTAGTACGGTAGACAGTTCAATGAAACAGATAACTGATAATGATTAACTATTCTGGCTGGTTCAATACTTCATCCATATATAATAATATTTGAAAAAGGAAAGTGAATAGAGAGTGGTTGAAAGGGATGTCCTGAGAAGAAAAGACATGCATTAAATGCAAATGCCCTTATTTGCTCTCCCATCGTCCTTAGTTTCAATCCTGTCCTGATGAGCACTACTTTTACCCTATTCAAGATAGCCTTCTATATTTTTTTTGCGACATAACTTTTGGAGTCGGCAGAGTTTGATGGATATAATTCATAAATCAACGTTACAGGACTTGCTCTTCATTAAGTTCAATATATTGCTGTATTCACTGCGCGTTGTGTCTTTCAAGAGCCACCTTTTTTCCATTCAAATTCACAATTACACGCACTGGCTACCAGTGGCCTTATATAACTACCCCACGCTCATGGACGATAGGAATGTTTGCATCGGACTGAACGCCCTGTTATATGTATCCATGTTATTGATAAGTAGGAGTTGAACGCAACAATAACATGGCGTTGAAAACGATGACGGTGTATTAACAAGAAGGCATATGACCCCACAGTCAAATATACTGACTGCATATTTCCAAAAGCATCACAAGAACCAAAAGTGATCTCTGTGAGGCTTTGTATCCCAGTCACGCTTTTATTGTAGATATTCATGTGAACATCTTGACTGACATGACCACAAGGCCCCTAGCACAGGATTGAGCGGTATTAGATACAAACATTTCAGAGCGACGATGTGATATATGTCTCTGCAGCTTGTACTTACTCTGCATGGACGTGGATGCAATATACTTTTTTTATTTCGCAGCGCACCAGGGCAATTTGCGTGTTTGCATGTTTGCTCCTTGTTTTCAGAAATGTCAGATCCTGGACCAGGTGCTCTCATCGGGGGAGTAGTTGGCGCAGTAATTGCCTTGGCAGTGGTTGGAATCGTGATAGTTTTCCTTATGTAAGTGCTTACAAATTTTAGGCTTTGTATATAATTTGTCACTTAATATTATAATAGTGTTTGAGGACTCGAGACTTTCGGGGTTTCATGGATATCAGCCATGAAATACTTTCTTTGGCTGAAGCTGTCCTGCATACTGTTGTAAAAGTATGGGTGTGGGCAATTAAATGTAATAATTAATTTCACACTTTGAGTCGAAAAAAACAAATGAAATTAACCGAATTTAATTGAATCGAATTATTGAATTTCAGTCTCCTTTTTAAGCTGATATTAACGTTTGGCTATCCGACAAATAGGTGAACAATTTAACCTAATTTAGTTCTAACCGTACCGGTCCCATATCTATTTCGTCTCGGGTAGTTTTCGCTGGGTTTCAGCGATTTTTGTTCAAGGTAAATGCGATTAAAACGACCCGTCCTAGCTCAAACATTGATAACGTGAATACTGTAACAAAATTGTATACCAGTACGACATTCTTCTTCAATCCGACGTATGAGGGCAATGTGTGCCTCTAATAATTTTCTGTTGAATGAAGCGGGCGTTATTAAAAATATAGACACTGAAACAGTAAAAAAAAAATCCAAGACTTACGCCCCTGAAATAACGTGAACATCCAGACTTTAAATTGCCATATCAGTTCTATGGAATTCAGCTGCAGGTCGATGCATTATGATCGTTTTAACGAGAAACGTTCGCAATTATACACTGGTTGTCTAAGATCAATGAAAGGTGCTAGGATCAAAATTTCATTCCTGTACAGAACTCATCTCAATATCATCCAAGGTGATATTTTATGCTCCCTTCGTTTGTTTCGAATCCAGCATTTGTCGGCCTCGGTAAGATTTGTCTTACATCCTTTGTTATCAGTATTCTCGGATTCAAGCCGAACGTGTTTTTAGACCAGTGAAAGATTTGGTCCTACTTGACCTAATGATTATTTATAAATACGAGCTTGAAAATAACTAACCCTGTTTTATCAACGTTTACCGCCTTCCAAAATCAGCTATTGTTCATCATCGTTCCATACGACGATTATCAGAAGGGAAATTCGTATTAGGCGTTATATTTCTCCACTCACCATTCTAAGGCATTTCTGTTTTGCGTTCCAGAAAACGTCGAAGGAATTCGAGGAAAGGAACAAAAGAACCAGAAAATGGATTCATTGCAGGTTTGTAAATAGATTAAGATTCTAAAATATGCTGATAATTTGAAAAATTCTACAATCTAGTTCTTCCGCGTTCAGTATCTGTTTGTGGACAGCTATATTGGCGCACTTATATTACAAGGTATCTAATACAGTTTCTAGTTGAGATATTCTGATGATAGGCTCGCCAGAAAACATTGCAACTCTTTAATGTGTTGGGAAACTAGCACACTTGATGCCAGATTAAAACCTGTGATGCACGCCTCAATCTGGGTCTTGCACAATACCTGCATTATGCAGCCAATCCGCGACCATGGTTTTCGTTTCCTGTTTAGCCATTTTACCCCGTTTGACTCAGCCAACCAATCAATACCCAGAGATAGTATTTTCGGTGAATCTATTGCCTCTGTTGTTC
>JAVTVY010028125.1:0-10246 GCA_036873755.1 Hanleya hanleyi
CAACGTTGAGTTATGCCTGTTTTTCTTTTGAGTTGGTGATATATGTTAAACCAACCAGAAAAATAGCTCTTCAATGTGATAAATTCGTTATACCAGTGTCTTGCGTTGATATACAGGCTGATATTTCGTCTCGAAGATAAATATTTTCACTCGCCCGGGCTCTTGAAAATATTTATCTTCTCGACGAAATATCAACGCAAGACACTGGTATAACTTATAATATATATATACACAGGATTTAATATTACATAGTCCCAGGGATAAGGGACTTTAAAAATTGTTTTAAAAACCCCGGTATAAGGGGTAGGAAAATTTATTTTGATAAGCGTGGTAAATGAGGGCGGCTGGGGATCGGGAAAGTGACAGGCTGGGGATCTTGAAACACATATGCAAATGAGGGCTGGGCATTGGGAAAGTGACAGGCTGGGGATCTTGAAACACATATGCAAATGAGGGCTGGGCATCGGGAAAGTGACAGGCTGGGGATCTTGAAACACATATGCAAATGAGGGCTGGGCATCGGGAAAGTCACATGCTGGGGATCTTGAAAAGAACATATGCAAATGAGGGCTGGGGATCGGGAAAGTAGAATTGACCTTGACCACCATCTTGAAAACCGACTACCCCTAACATACAAAAAACAAGCCACCATCTTGAAACACACACACACACACACAGCCGAGTATAAATAACGTGTATGTTCACACATTTTATTAACAACTACACATCATGAGTTTAAGACGACGAGCCTTATTTACCCATCAACCTAGAGATCCAAGGAATAGGGGTACAGAAGAAGAACATAGCGAGATAATTACCCGGGAAGAAGATGGCAGAATGGCTATTGTCTCCAGTTTTCAACGCGTTCTTGAAGATGTAACGAGGTTAACAAGTACAGAAGAAGAACTCGGGGAAAGTGAACAAGACAACAACAACAGAATGGAGGAGGACATACAACAAGAAGATAACCAGGACGACACCCGTGATAGAGAACTAGCCAGTGTGTGGTTAACTACTAGACCTCCATCAACCACCACTTCGACTGCAGACACTGAAACAAGAGCACGATGCCGACACACAGATGAAATATCACGCCTCAACGAACAAATTATCGACATGAGGGGAGCGATGTTGGGAATGGAAACCACAATGGCGGGCTTGGAAGAGGAAATTACCAGACAAAAGAAACTACGACATCATGAAGAAAAAATCAAACAATGTAGCATCTGCTCGAATGAAGAAAGCTTATACGCGGTTCTACCCTGTGGACATCTGTGTATGTGCAAGGATTGCTGGATCCAACTCACATGTGAAGGAGCCCAATGCCGATGCGTTGACGCCGGAGAGGTACATTTCAAGATAAGATGTCCCATTTGTCGAAAACATGTAGGAAGCGTGAGGCGAATATTCCGCGCTTAAAGTGTGTCGTATCACACTATCAAAGGCCCTTTTCAGGGCCAATCCATCTTTCCGAAAGAGAAACTTCTTTCATTAGCACACCAACTTAACATTAGCTCCAATCATGCTTTTTTTCCCCAAAAAAAAAAAAATAAAAAAATTTTCAAAAAATTTTCAAAAAAAAATTTCGTACACAAAGTCAAAAATTTTTTTTTGAGGTAGCGGGTCGAGTGAGGTATCATATTGAAGCTGACGTGAAATGCTTCACATTGATACCTCACTCGACCCCATTGGACTACTAGGGGCTGCCCTAACGCCAAACATCAATATCAACATCAATCAACATCAATCTTCAAAATACCTTTAGAGGTGCCCCTAGTGGACCAATCGGGTCGAGTCCGGTATCATTGTGAAGCATTTCACGTCAGCTTCAATTGGATACCTCACTCGATCCACTACCGCCAAAATAAAAAAAAAATAAAAAATCAAACTTCGTACACGAGATGTTGATATCGATGTGCAAAATAACCTTTTTGGCGTTAGAGGCGTCCCTAGTGGTCCAATCGGGTCGAGTGAGGTATTAAATTGAAGGTAACGTGAAGGAGCATCTGATAGACTGGGTGTGGGCTTGAATTAGGGTAATTCTGCGCATGCGCGAAGATAATATGAAAAATATCAATGTTCAAAAATAGCCTGTTTGAGGTTAGAGGCGTCCCTAATGGTGCAATCGGGTCGAATGAGGTATCAAATTGAAGGTAACGTGAAGGCGCATCTGATAGACTGGGTGTGGGTTGAACTATCAGCATTCTGCGCATGCGTAATCTTCAAACACCTTTTTTTTTGGAGTTAGAGGCGCCCCTAGTGGCCCAATGGAGTCGAGTGAGGTATCAATCTGAAACATTTCACGTCAGCTTCAATTTGACACCTCACTCGACCCACTACCTGCAAAATAAAAATAATCCTCGCACACCAGGTTTTGCTATCGAACTGCAAAATAACCTTTTTGATGTTAGGGGCGCCCCTAGTGGTCCGATGGAGCCGAGTGAGGTATCAATGTGAAGGTGAGATGAAGGGCCATCTGATGGACTGGTGTGGGTTGAACTATCACCATTCTGCGCATGCGCAAGAATGGAAATAGACGTTTTTGGAGCTATTTGACTATTAAAAAAGGAAAAAAGTTCCGAAAATTGTATAAGTCTCATCCCATGTCAAACAAGTGCAATTGACCGCCATCTTGAATCCGACCACCCCTAACCTAGAAAAAACAAGCCGCCATCTTGAAAATATGCAAATGAGGACGAGCGAAACAAGTGCAATTGACCTTGACCTACAAAAAAACAGGCCGCCATCTTGAATCCGACCACCCCTAACCTAGAAAAAACAGGCCGCCATCTTGAAAATAGGCAAATGAGGCGCGAAACAAGTGCAAGTGACCTTGACCTACAAAAACAGGCCGCCATCTTGAATCCGACCACCCCTAACCTAGAAAAAACAGGCCGCCATCTTGAAAATAGGCAAATGAAGGGGCAAACAAGTCCAAACAAGTTTTCTTGACCTACAAAAAAACAGGCCGCCATCTTGAATCCGACCACCCCTAACCTAGAAAAAACAGGCCGCCATCTTGAAAATAGGCAAATGAGGCGCGAAACAAGTGCAAGTGTACTTGACCTACAAAAAACAGGCCGCCATCTTGAATCCGACCACCCCTAACCTAGAAAAAACAAGCCGCCATCTTGAAAATATGCAAATGAAGGGTCAAACAAGTGCAATCGGCCGCCATCTTGAAACCGACCACCCCTAACCTAGAAAAAACAGGCCGCCATCTTGAAAATAGGCAAATGAGGCGCGAAACAAGTGCAAGTGACCTTGACCTACAAAAACAGGCCGCCATCTTGAATCCGACCACCCCTAACCTAGAAAAAACAGGCCGCCATCTTGAAAATAGGCAAATGAAGGGGCAAACAAGTCCAAACAAGTTTTCTTGACCTACAAAAAAAAACAGGCCGCCATCTTGAATCCGACCACCCCTAACCTAGAAAAAACAGGCCGCCATCTTGAAAATAGGCAAATGAGGCGCGAAACAAGTGCAAGTGACCTTGACCTACAAAAACAGGCCGCCATCTTGAATCCGACCACCCCTAACCTAGAAAAAACAGGCCGCCATCTTGAAAATATGCAAATGAAGGGGCAAACAAGTCCAAACAAGTTTTCTTGACCTACAAAAAAAACAGGCCGCCATCTTGAATCCGACCACCCCTAACCTAGAAAAAACAGGCCGCCATCTTGAAAATAGGCAAATGAGGCGCGAAACAAGTGCAAGTGTACTTGACCTACAAAAAACAGGCCGCCATCTTGAATCCGACCACCCCTAACCTAGAAAAAACAAGCCGCCATCTTGAAAATATGCAAATGAAGGGTCAAACAAGTGCAATCGGCCGCCATCTTGAAACCGACCACCCCTAACCTAGAAAAAACAAGCCGCCATCTTGAATAGTCCCAATGCACCCAATGACCTCATTAACATAAAACTTTCCCGCCAAAACTCACGCATGCGCACACACATAGCCACACCCACATCTCAAAATACGCGCTTCTGATTGGCTGTCGCTGTGACGTCACAGAGGTCATATGCAAATTTTTGAGGTCAACTGGCCCTTCTGTGCGGTCTCCCTACTACTTACGTCATCAGAGAAAAGAAATTTTATGACATAACGTGACAATACGTATATTAACATTATTTTAGCATTTCCGATTTCACCTTACATGTACTTGCAATAAGTTTTATTACCAGAGTAAAACAATGAAACAAAGTAATATCTCACATTTATAAATTATGATACAGACGGACAAGCCGGTTAACTTCGGGGGTGTGGTCGGATCAAGATTCTGGGTAAACGGTCACCAATAGTTTAGCACAGGAGAAAAGCGTTTCACCAACCTGTGAAGGAGTGGCATGGTGTCGACTATGGTATTAAAACACAAGTATTTTTATAGGAGGATATATTTTTTATTGTCATTTAGATGTACTTTTATGTTCAGCTGATCATGAACAGCTTTCTAGCAATAAACAGTCAATACGACTTCAAGCATTCAACCAATTTTCTATTTTAAACATTACATTTTAAATAGGAGCAAATTTCCGAGTTGATATTGCAGCCTGGGGATAGGCCTACTGATGAAGTAGGCTACGAAACACCTGTATCTCTATAAGATCGATTTCAATTATGAAATAATATACTCACGATAATTAATAAGTTCCTCATAAACCTGGAGAACAATGTTTATCCATCCTCCAATGAGGCCAGGGGACTGATTTGCCCGACTTGACTGTGTATCGCCATATAGTTGAAATATTGCTGAACGTCGCGTTTCTCGTTTCTCTCGCGCTCTCTCTCTCGCTCTCTCTCTGTGTCTGTCTATGCATATCATGTTTCTGTAGCAGTTGTCCTACCCATTTAGAACTGTAGAATTATATGAGCGATGCTCTCTTGCCCGACAGCACCATCACATAGTTTGATGAAGTGACACAAGATAAACATACAACAATGAAATTGCCTGCATATTTACTGATCAAAATTTCAGGCTGTTGCATTCTCACGCAAATTTAGAGGCATATTGGATTATCTCTCCGCCCACGCATCCATTCGCATGATCCTTGTTAGAAACCTAACACACACGCTTAATGGAATTTACATATGTTCATAATCACCTGTAAATGACCTGCTTATATTTTCAAGCTGTCGCTTAGCGTTTTTGCATCTCAATGACTTTTTCATTTATTTTTAATTTGAATAATCGACCAGATAAAGCAGGTTTGAGTGTTCGATTCAATATGTTATTATTTCAATCAAAAATATTAATTCGTAAAAGGAAAAAAAATCACCGCGTCATACGGTTTATAAATGTTTTACTCATTTTTTCGGATGTCATTCGGTCGGATTTTTCGATACGATACGAAGTACCCGGTAGGCATTAAACGTTTACACTGTCCGTCCGTAGTGCTAGAGCTTTCACTGGATTTTTATTAACTTCAGCTTATTAAACATGCTTTGAAAATGTGCAGCTGCTATTTGAGAGATGAAACATACTTTATTTTCAGAATTATGATGTTTTGGACTGCCATTTTCACCATCAATTACAGTGTACTGGTATAGAGATTTGAGTGAAGAATGTTTCTGAAACTTTGCGAGCTTGTTAAACATGCTTTGAAGAGCACATGCTATAGGTGAGATACAGTATAACTTTTGTCGAATTTATATTTTGGACCCTCCCATTTTCGCCGTGAATCACAGTGTATCATTGGCACTCAAGTATGATCAAATAGTTATCAAATTTAGTAGGAGATGGACTTTGTCATTTTCCATTATTCATTTCATGGCAATATTGTATAATCAACTAGTCCCACGGTATGGACCGGATAACTTTGACTGGGATTGCTACGCATTTGGAGTTAGTCAATTTCCCCATCCAAATTAACAAGATTATGGGGGTTATTAGCTATTATATAGCAGCCAAGTAGCGTTATTGCTTCATCAGTCACATAGTCTCTGGTTTGCAACACAGCTCAATTCTTATCTAGACTTGTCATGTTGTTTTCTTAATCTGGGGCGGAGGCATTCATGTTCGTATGGCCATCCTTTTCATTTATACATTTCACCTGCTCATTCGGTCGGTAAACTTGTGATTCAATCAATTTCATCCTTCAGCGGTTCGTTAAATATCGAGTTACGAACAGGTGGTTCTCTCTGGGTACTCCGGCTTCCTCCACCAACCAAACTGACAGTCACCATATGAGTGAAACAAACTTGAGTGTGGCATTAAGCCACCCCCCCCCCCCCCCCCAATACCAGTGCGGGTCGACGTAACTATGTCCTACATCATAGTACGAGTACGTGCCAAGTGATTCTTTTGGTCAATATTTTGTAGTGCTTCGGATAAAAATAAAAGGTTGCATTCACCAAAGTTTGCCTTAATATATTTCATGGTATCGTGGCGATATTTGGGAACAGTGGCCTTAATCATGATGATATTGGTGGAGAGAACATATGTAAACAGGTTGACACAGCCTCTTTCCTTACGGTAGGCACCATATCTAAAGCCTGTTTATTTTTTATATAAAATAAAACATTGCTATACCTTTATCCTTGAACTGAGATTGAGGACTGTAATCTTATGGGTTGACCCAGGCACTGAGAGCAATTCCTGAGTGATGGGATTCAGGATTATAAAAATCCTTTGATTGTTAGTGGTGGTCAAGTTTTTCTTCCTCCCACTTCCCAATAAGGTTTTTGTTTCTGGAACAGCCCTGAACTGCATTGTGGCTCCCGAAGAGACAGAAGAGTTGAAGACCAGCTGTTTATTTTGAAAGGAGCCTGTGCCTTAGGTAAGAACAAAATAATGAATATGTATTTGACCTTTCTTGGCACGCCAGGGCGCGATGAACTCTTCTGCTCCATCTGGGATCATAATATCCAAGGCAGAATTTGGCGCATAATTAGATAACAGTATTTTGGTTATTTTGTGATTACACTATCTTAGTGTACCACAGATTCTAGTGCTGAAAATTGGTCGAGTCCCATGCGAGATTCGAACCAGCGAATACCAGGGTAAGGCACCCAACCGCCGGCCCTATATCTCAACAATCTAAACCACTCGGCCAAGCAAACATATATTGAGGAATATTGAGGAAGTACTGATATTTAGGAAGCTTTTGAACTTAAGGGTCTATTCGTATTGTTTATTAGGCCATTAAATATTTTGTACTTTTTTTATTGGCTTGTAAACTTCCGTTTTCAATTACAAGGTTGTTAGTGTAAAAATGTCTAATAAAGCGGCTCATTTGTTATAGTTGGGATTAATTTTGAGACACGCATATAGTCCAGATATATTCCATTGAGATTGTTGCAATCGACAAACTCTCAAACTAGTATCAAGAATATCTCTAATATACATTATTTTCTTTTGAAACCAGTCTTTGATAAACAGGTAATGTTTAATTTACCGCTAAAACAATGGTTGGTTCATAATGTCAAATATTTAGGTGGGAATCAACTTTTTTGCGTAATATCATCCAAGCTTCAAACGTATCTTTCCAAAATGGTTTTGGAAGAGTGTTGATTACTTCTTTGATTTACTCTTCCCCCACGTCCCCTAGGTCGAGCCTGTCTGAAAGGTTTAGACTGAATATATTTCACCCTTTTTTGTTCTGGGAAAGTACGCTTTTAATCCCTGATATCTTCAAGCTGTAAACAAAGTTGTTTTCATTATCCATTCTTAACCCGCCATATCTATAATCCTGTATTAGTACGTCGTTTGTTCCACATCAATTTTAACAGTATAGTGTTCAGTTTTCAGATAAAGTGACCAGGTGTGTTTGGCAAGAAAAGAAATTGGTGATAAAGGTTTGACAAAGCTATCGATTTGCTTACTGAATTTTTGCCCAAAGAGTTAAGTCGTGTGGCTGAAGGATCATAAGATGCTCGGACTAATGACAACGCTGACCCCACGACGAGGGAAACTTGTTGCTTATCCACACGGACACATCACTTATCCAGACTTGGCAAGGAAACATGCCCGTGTAGAACGGGCTTTAGATTTCAGATCTCCCATTTACTTAATTCCTGTTTAAATTGTTCTAGATTGGCTAAATAATCCATTCTCCAAATCTCGCATCTTCACATATCAAGGTAAATACTACACTCATGTTCTGCCATTTTTCGTGACCTAGTGAATGGCGTAAGTTATTCAAACCGCAAACGCACGTGATCTCATATAGCCAATCAAATATGAGCTCGCCAATACTGTGCAGCGAGGATTTTCTTTGACGTCTGTGTGATTTCCAAATATGGCAAGTGGTGGTTGTATTGATTTTCAAGCGCAAAATGTTCATTTTCTTAAAATTGCCAATCAAATTCGAATTTTAAAGAGGTCATAGAGTTGTGCTTCCCCTTATATGGACCACGCAATATTTTTGAGGTATGACATCACCAAACCGTATTCTGATCAGAAAATGTGTTATGTTCAACACATGTAGTGTTCGAAGATGCATATTTCGTGAATAGTGTTAGAACCAGTCACAGCACCAGCCCAAATAAATTTTGTTTTCCCTAATCGGGAATATCATATAACAAGATAGCAAAACGTACCAAACCTATCACCTTTATATTATTACTACGTTAATCCTCGTGAGTTCAACCTAAATAGAATTCTACGCAAATACTGGGAAATCTACTGACCTGAAGACTCAAAACACTAAGTTTATTATTAACTCTCCGCTCAAATTAAATAACTCCCTGGTAAAGAACCGATGCGTATTAGAAGAGGAAACACTTGGGATAAATACTGCAGAAATATAAAATCCGATTTCTTACAAGTCCATAACAACTGTGTTGGTTCCTCATGATGGATATACCAGAGTAAAGCAATAATGAATTTGAGGAGGCTCCAGAGAATTTGAAAATAAAATGTCGTTTTTCTTATATTTCGTCAAGAGGTAGAACAAACCTTCAACATTCAAGCTAAAAGGATAAAATTCAGGGGTCAGCAGACTTAATTTCACAAAATCTAGCAATTTATATGGTGTACTATAAACCTTCTCTAATATATGGGATTAGGTAGGAATTCTATACGTAAAATGCCTCTATTTTCATAGAAAATGCTAATATTTTCTAAGAAGTTAAAACGCCGTTTCTGCAGAATGCCTTAATTGTTTTTCTGAAACAATGCTGAATCGGAAAATCTAATAAAAACGAGGGGTCACCAAGCTTCTCTTCAAGACAGTGATATACAAACATGGAAAACAATGGTCTTGGGGCCAAGTTACGCTGAATTTCGCCAAATTACGCCGATGGTCAGTTTGCCAGCGTTACTTCGTTGCGGTCGCGTTGCCTTAAAATTCGAAAAAACCCCACATTATCCAATTCAAAAATCTCTTAAAAGCTTATGTTTTCCTTTTCTATCAAATTCCCTTTAAATATCGCTACAGACGTAAAATTGGATATGTCTTGAACTGCCTTGATATGCAGCGCCGTAAAATCTCCTAAGTACCCCAACAGCGACGGTCTACAGTGTTCATAGGTGACATGAAAAAACAATTTCAATGGGTTGAAATATATTTCTACGTGGGCAGAAATAAATTTCTATGCCGGTTGAAATTAATATAAAACCCGAAAAGAAAATTAGATTTCAACGCGGAGGTGGAGCCGCGTAGAAATTAACCCTATCTGGCCTGGGCTTTTTGGGACCTGTTGTGGCCCGGGTGGGGGGGGGGGGGGCGAAATGGCTCCCCCCCTAGTTATTTTTCTTACCCCTTGAGCTAGGGGGTTGAAATTCACCACACAATACCCTTGGGTCAAGCTCTACCAGAAAATGTAAAAAAATCCAAGATGCCCGCCTTGATGACGTCATAGTGACGTCATTTTCAAAAACGGCATTTTTTGGTCGATTTTTCGGTTAGATTTTCCGAATTTTTTATTTATGCAATTTCTCCGCAAAAGCTGCATGATAAATTAGTAAATATTAATGTGATGTGAAATAAAATAGTTTTTCCCACTTTCCAACTTTGAAGAAATTTGACAGAAACATCACTTGTCTGGGGCCCACGTGGCCGCCATCTTGAATTTACCCATGATCCTTTGCTCGGGGGTTATGCAATAGGCTCAAAATGACCCCAATGTGATAAACTATAAAGTCACGGAGTTTCAGCTCTCCATTTTTCGTCGTTCCGGAGATAGCTCAGAAAGTTTGGTAGGAGGGGTCATTTCGCCCCCCCCCCCAAGCCAGGTGTTAATATATACAAGGTTGAAATTGATTTCGGATTGATCTCTTAAATTTGCCCACATGGCCCCTT
>JAVTVY010028126.1:0-11344 GCA_036873755.1 Hanleya hanleyi
AGAGTAGCTCACAGTAATCATATATCAATGATGGCATAACTAACACAGAGTAGCTCACAGTAATCATATATCAATGATGGCATAACTAACATAGAGTAGCTCACAGTAATCATATATCAATGATGGCATAACTAACATAGAGTAGCTCACAGTAATCATATATCAATGATGGCATAACTAACACAGAGTAGCTCACAGTAATCATATATCAATGATGGCATAACTAACACAGAGTAGCTCACAGTAATCATATATCAATGATGGCATAACTAACACAGAGTAGCTCACAGTAATCATATATCAATGATGGCATAACTAACACAGAGTAGCTCACAGTAATCATATATCAAATGATGGCATATCTTCTTAAAAGATCATTTTCATTCCATTAAGGTTGTGCTTACAGTTGATTGGATGTCACTTTTGGGACTATGCTACCAATAGTTCATGAGATATGGTTGCCAAAGCAACCGATATGAAGCAGATATGTCAATATATATCCGTTAGGAATCTGTTCATAAAGTAACCTTATGTCTGACAATGATTGGATTTTGCCAGTGTGCTTAATTACGCAAATTAGAAATATTATAGCTTTAAAATGAGATTAGACTTATGTTGGAAATATTGTGACATAAAGTTGGACACATGATGAATTTCTTATCCTGTGTAATTCGGTGGTTTAGAGCCCTGGTCCTGCTGGGCCAGACATGTGGTGTCATGGATGACGTGCATCCGAGTCTCATCAGACCGCTATATGATTCTCTACTTGCCTATAAGAGCTGTGGAGTATCCCGCCTGTTTACCAATTTCTGCGAATGTGGTTTCGTTTTGGGGGAGACCAGAGGAAGATGCCAGAAAAAGGAAAACAGGCATCCGAGCGTGCAGGGGCGACATTCCTGTGGAAAAGAATATTATATCAGTTCATAGTAGCATGGAAAAAAATGCCGTGAGGTAGAGGACATTTTTGGTGTTCCTGGGACACCAATTTACACAGACAAGTGAGCTACACGCGTATGCGGGATGCAATATTTTTTTCTTTCAGAATTCATCAAGTCACCTTGCCAATGCCAGCCAGCATATGAAACTGCAAATTTAAAAGTCTCTGGTTATTCCTCACGATATCGAACAAGCTTATTAGGTCGATACCAGTGTCGTTGGTATCGACGATTTGATGATACAAGCAAAGGAGAATAGTAAACTTTAGCACATCTTATACATTTTTTACATCAAAGGTTATCGGTTATGGTATCTTCTCGCGAGGAAGGCCGCTCTATTGGGCATACAGATTTTCTTCTATGATGAGAGACATTTGAGAACAAACCTGGTCGGATAGGGTATATCTCCGCTAGGAAGACCCCGTTCGAATGGGTGTACAAATGTTCTACTGAGGCAGACGTCAAGTGAGACTGATATTGCTCAGTTACCGGAAGGAAGACCGCTGTAAACTTTTGACAGTTTATTCGAGATGTTGGGGCTTGTTATGCATTAACCTGAGGGAATTATGATGCAAATATATATCGACGTTGAAAGACTCGACCGGTGTTGTAGATCGAGCGACAAACGATCATGAATGAATATAGATAATTCAATGACATGAATTTATTCTTCGATGTACAGTTCTTCCAATGGAAAAACAATCACAAATCGTCTGAGACAAGATGTTAAATGTCTTCTCCCAAGTGAAGATGTTAAGGATAGCTATCCCATTCGAGGGTCAAAACTGGTCATTTTTTTTTTATTTCTGCATTCAAATATTCACTATTTCCTCTAACATTTGGTGAAAAAATGAAATCAAAATTATAAATAGAAGTGCTTCAATATTAGGTTTAAAAATTTAGTTTCCGAGGCACTGGAACAATTAAACAGATTGCCTCAGCTTGGGCTTGGCTACTATTTCAAAACTCATTTCCGCAGTATTATGGTAAGCTAATTATCTATTAGTCCTACTTATTTACATTAATCTACCCCCTTCTGATCAAAACCATGCAAACATCCGTATTTTTGGTTTTAATTATAACAGTGACATTTAAGACACCCGCCGTGAAGTGATCTACACCGGAGTAAACAATTCTCAGCTGAACAAGTATTAGCAAGTTTTTAAAGTTTAAATTGGACTTTAAACCGCCTTGATGAAAAAAACTTAGTGTAATAGTTATCCAGAATAAACAGAAATTCGAGTAGGTCCCATTAGACAGATTAAAAATGTATTTGACAATAGAATTCAAGCAAAAAATTTGGATTAATTCATCAAATGTATAGCTGGACACATTTTGCCCGATTTCTAGCCTTTCATTTTTGTACAAAATACGAGATTTAAACGTTTATTTCTCGAAAAGTATTCATGCTACGCATTTGAAATTTGGCATGCTTGTTACTTATAAGGTGATCTAGTAAAGCTTATCTCACTTTTTGTAAGTTCGGATTAGTTTTTTAATTATTCAACTTTTAAGACAAACGACCGTAAAATAGTACGTTTTTTTCAATTTATTTTAGTAAAATAGCTGTAAAAACAAAACCAGGCAAAAATATAAAAAAATGAGATAACTTTTACTAGTTCGAATTGTCTCCTATCACGGTATACCATCAAAGTTGAAACAAGACCAACAGTTTTCATGAAATTTCAATTGAAAAATGGACGCTATTGTTTTCATTTTAATTTTTTAAAATTGGAATATTTTCTACAAAGTAGCAGCGTCGGTTATACAAATCATATAGTTGGAATCCCTACGATGTACGCCTTCATAAAATATATAGTTTATTATGGTTATCTTGTATATTTATTGACACAGACGACAAATTGTCACGGGGGTGCAAAAACTGCCTCTAAGGGGATAGCTATCCTTAAATGAGTTCAACACTGACCAATCAATTACTTCGTGCTATATTTTAATGATTAACCACTGAATATAGTAGGAAAAAGGTTATTTGTTATTCGAAATAGCGGGCACAAATCTAAAATATTCTACTTGAAAATTGTTCAATAAACTTAATTTTACAATCGTAGAGAAATTAACTCCTTTTCTTTCCGTAGAAAATATAATTAGGAACCAGATAGAATATGTATGACGCCTCCCAAATTGTATCAGAATTTCAGAAATGCATGTTCTACTGAGATGGAAATATGAGAATGAACTGATCGGATACGATATCTACCTGTATGAAGGTCGCTGATGTTCTACTAGGATTGACATGTGAGAACGAACCTGATCTGATAGGATATCTTCCCGTAAGGAAAGCTGCTCTACTGGGAGTACAGATGCTTGAGGCGGACATGTGTTGCGTCAGTTTAGCGCCCTCGCGTGCCAGTCGGTCCATATTTGGCGTCCGTAACGTCTTGTTTCCGAAACAGCCGATGTCTCCAATCCCCAGATCATCCGCCATGAAAAGAAGGATGTTTGGAGCAGCCTGTACGCTTGGTATCCACAGCACCATCAATACTGTCAGTGTGACCGTCGGCAGTAGATTAGGCATCATTCTGGCTCAGTCGCTTTGCATCTGTAAATGTTAAATCGGTCTTTATTTTGTAATTGGGGACACCATGAAGATATGAATACACGTGTAAACGTCATATCCAACATTTATTACGGTAGGCATCTGTCGTCAATAAGAATTACTGCGTTAAAATCGAACGACTTTATTCGACATTATTGCCATCATTCTGTTATTAGGGTCTACTTCCGCTTGACCCGGGGCCAGGGGCCTTTTGAATAGCATGTGTGTTCCACCTCCATGGTGTCCAAATGAACAGTCACAATCAAAGCGTGAGATGAATACTCTGGAAACGACTTGGAATTCATTTGGATAAAGAATAATGGTCAGTGATCCTGATTTTATGTATAGAACATCATCATGTCTTGCTGACATCATCAAACACTGTTGACCGCTTCTTTGTTGTACGGAACCATCTTGCGTTTTTATTATTTTTTACGGGGTACACATTTGGAATTGGTGCTAACTGTCATACAAAATAGGTCTTTCGATTATTGAAGCGGAAATTCTTTTATGGACGACCGCTGAATATTGAATGTCTGATTTGATGCTTGCTATCGTAATAGAGAGGCGATCAACAGTGTTCAATGTTGCCAACAAGAAGAAGATATTCCTATTGTCAAATCAGTATAACTGACTGGTAATACGCACTGATATTCAAGAGTGAATATCTACAACATAAATACGATTACTTCACAATCTTTATTCCTTCTTGATGCAACTTGCTTGAGTTTATATTTTTGAAATTTTTTCTGGTATTTTGTGCTAATAGTGTCATGTGGATAGGATATAGGTATAATTGCGCACCCCTCTTGGTTGACTTATATCTGTTCTCTTATGAATACGACTGTATGTAGAAGCTGACAACCACCGACAATTAAGCTAGTGCCTTGTCATTCATCAAACGCTATAGAAACGATCTTCTCACTGTGGGAAATCGCTATATTAATGAAGCGATGAAGGATATATGTCCATCTTCATTAAATTCGAAAGAAACATCAGATAGCCCTAACGGCACATCATATTTAAACATTTATCTCTATGCAAATGAAGCGAGCATTCTCTCTCGTCAACTTTATGACAAGATAAATGCTTGCAATTTGGACATCGTAAACTGTCCCTTTCTGGGCAGTAATATTCCACTGGGAACTGCATATGGGTTTGTAGCATATCTCGCCTAGTATCATTTGCTGTGAAATGTGACGATTGTAATCAACGTTACGAGATATTGGAGAAACTTGTAAACAGGGCTATACCGTCACGGGCCTCCACACAAGGTTTATCGCCGAAACATATCGCACGCTGATAGCAAAATACGAGAGTAATGTGCAAGATCTTTGGCGATAGATCTCGTAACTTGTGTCTAATTCCGCGTAACCCGGAGTTGAAATTCGTATGAGCTCGTATATGTCCTTGTAAACTACTATGGATTGTCTCCTATAGCTCCTGTGGTGTACCTTGACCTGATAGTGAAAACGTTCGAGGAAATGTTTGATCATACTCGTTCCATACTCTTACCATAGAACATTAGGCTTATTATACGGGTATGCTTCATGTTCAATCATATCCTGCAATTCACAATCCCAAAAGGGAAGGGGGGGATTTGTAGTAACCTTTGCGCATGAGCCAGAAAGAAACCTTCAACGCTGTTTGAGTTTGAATGGGCCAGAAAATTAAATATGATTACATTTTTATTCTGTCTATGAGACACATCAGATATCATCACCGATTTTTTTGAGAAGCAGATTTTGTCCTATTTTTAGCAAAAATGTAACGATAAGTTCCTTT
Organism: Hanleya hanleyi; assembly: GCA_036873755.1. Taxonomy (NCBI): domain Eukaryota; kingdom Metazoa; phylum Mollusca; class Polyplacophora; order Lepidopleurida; family Hanleyidae; genus Hanleya; species Hanleya hanleyi. Next base: position 5,278 of record JAVTVY010028126.1, read on the forward strand.
CAACTAAATTACTTCTATACGCTTTCAGATAAGAAAACGCCCACTATCTAGCGACAGATAATCTCGGATATACGCATTCTTGAGAATCTCAGTGTAAAGCATTGATCTTTGGTGCTTGGTGTTTTGCAAGAATTGCTCTAATGCCGTGAATTATAATGTCCTTCTAGTCGACCAGTTTGTCAATCGCTCTCATATCGTGGCAACAAAACTAAAACAAAAAATAGATTAAGATAAACTCAAAAATATTTACCCATGTCTTTCACATTTTACGGACAATCCCTGCACTTAAAAATCTTTGTGTTGTAAAAAACGCACAAGACATGTGTTCAACGCCACCGTTTTTTTAAGCATATTAATCATTTCTACTCCATAGATATATGTAACCGTTGTACTGATAAACTCACCGATCTGGATGTAATACTGATCTCCACCAACAGTGCTTCTCTCCTAGATTATATTTTACCTAGGAGTGAAAGTGTTTCCAATGTGTTATAAATCAGGACCTAGAACCCGATCTGTGGTTTGCTTTCTCTCGTGGACATGAATTCCTTGCTCTAACATCGGCACCAACTATAGTAGGCGACGTAAAAGTGAGTATAAATGTCTGTGCAATATTTACACACAAAAATCCATGAACGTATAGAACAGGTCAGTATAGATCTTTTTTTCTGAGGTCACCTCAAAAAGGTGAAAAACTGGACCGATGGTACGGGCTATGATACCGTATAGTATACTACACATCATCTTGCGCACAAGTGGCCGAACTGCATGTGAGAGCTGCCCTCCATTTTGAACTGTGTTGAATTATGAGCTCATAGTATGACCTTGAAGCTCACATATGGTAATTAATTTAATAATATATTTACTACTAAACACAGAGAGAATGATTGAGCGTTTAATTACAATCAGTGATATGTATGTCATTTGTGAGGAATAAACCTTAATATAACCCCCACAGTTACTAATTAGAATGTAGTTCGTTGACCCAGAAAGTTTACACGATCGGGTGAGTTAAGTCTAAAGTCAATAAGGCACAAAAGTTAGATAGTGACGGTTAAATAGGCATACATGTACCAGTGTTAATCATGAATGAAAGTTCATACAAATGGCACAGATGCAAAGAAAAAGTATAAAGTAAAAGATAATCTGAAGAGATCCACGATAAAAGATCCCTGATATTTAGGGGGAAAGTACATATATCTACAGATCTATTACCTCTATTTGACGTGTTTAATATAATTCACGCAGGGATGAATCCATATCTCTAACTGAAGGAAACTATTATCTCAAAACAAGGGAAAATTGAAGAAAACCTCAGAGATATCATTCCCGAGAGTTAAAAACGGATTAGTATATCCCGTGAATTAAGTGTCCGAGATATTCATATAGTTACAATGTAAAGCGAGGATATGATCAGTGAACGGAATTTTCTAAATGATGGTTTAAATTTTACAAAACTGAGCTTCTACCACATCTATATATAAATGCAAAAAGAGTTAGGAATTTATCAATAAATTGATCATGAAAGTGACCAGTGGCCCCCCATATAATAGTATACGCCATTGCACAAAGATTCTTTAGTCCACATACACGTATATACAAACAGTCCGAGTAATTTGACCAAACTGTGTTTTCTCTCAGAAGGACGTGGTGCATACGTCCATAAAAGACTATCTCCATACGCTCCCAGTGGACAGACAAGACATCGACGTGTTGGAATGGGTTATAATCCTACCTGAATCTTGCGACGAGATAATCCTGCTTGTGGATTGCGCGGAGATAATCCCGAGTAGTATATAAAGTGGATTACGAGTCTACTTGACCTACTTTTTTGTTCCCCCCGGGGGAGGATTGAGGAGGAACTTTTCGGGGGATTCCCCAGTGGGGGTTTCCCAATGACGATCACGTGATCAAGGCATGTCTAGACTTGTTCTGGGTTGTACAGTTATGCCATACGGAGGATGGGTACTAGTATTTCGCTGACGTCCTAGTAATAAACATAATCTATAGGTGTTGTGGCGGATTGTGGTAGTGGGTGGTGGTACCAAGATGGCGGCATTGGCGGCCATGTTGTAATACAAGATGGCGGCATTGGCGGCCATGTTGTAATACAACATGGCGGCATTGGCGGCCATGTTGTAATACAAGATGGCGGCATTGGCGGCCATGTTGTAATACAAGATGGCGGCATTGGCGGCCATGTTGTAATACAAGATGGCGGCATTGGCGGCCATGTTGTAATACAAGATGGCGGCATTGGCGGCCATGTTGTAATACAAGATGGCGGCATTGGCGGCCATGTTGTAATACAAGATGGCGGTGTACAAGATGGCGGCATGAGAAAAACGTATAAAAAGAGGTGATTTTAGTGGATTGGGTGTATTCATTGCACTACCCTGCGGAGCACTCTGACTGACCTGACCTGACCAGCCTGCCTACCTGCTTCACCTCTAGCCTGCTTCACCTCTAGCCAGCCAGCCAGCCTGCTTGCCTGCTTGTATGAGCTGTGGAGAACCTTTTAATTTTTTTCATTTTACCAGTGCAAATTCACCAGCCAGCCACCAGCCTATTACACCGTTTTTCATCAGTCTGAGCCTACAGTCATCCCAGGAAGTGAAGCTTCAAAAGTACCGTGTTCGCCTCATTGATGACATGCAGCTGACCAGTATCACTCAGTAACACCAATCAACACCGTACACGTATGTAATATAAATTATTTTTTAATAATATCTATGCTAGGAAATCCCCCCCCCCTTCTTCGTTTTGCTATGTCACAAAAAGTGCTCGAATTACTTATTTCTAAATTATTTCATCACGAACCCAACTAAGGTTAGCAAGTATACATATTTTACGATATAGTCAATATCTGTGAGCACATAAGACGTTCTGGTTGATGAGATCTGAATTTTTGAAGTTTGGCAATTTTCTGACTTCGAGCTTCGAATACCCGCCGCCATATTTGTTGGAAGCCGGTCGGGTGTTCGTTTGTCATGATGGAAAATCATTAATTAATCATATTTTGAGATATATTTCTCAACACAACCTTGTATTCATTGAAAATATAATTGTTCAGGCTTACATTGCTAACTGGTTTGCTGCCTTTGAGGTAATATTTGTTTCGGCAGTTGTTTCCGCCCATGCGATGAGAAAATATGCCTGGAAAAAAAAAAAAAAAAAAAATGTCTAGTTTTGTGTCCGCTCCACAGACATTTTACACCAAATAGTTCAACTCATGGACACCAATATACATATATTGCGATCAGTCTATGATACAGTACCACCCCAGTGTCGAGCATTTATTGTCCAGTTTGCACCAGCAAAGAAAAATCACGAACGTTCATCGAACGTCATCGGTGGGGACCTTCATGTGGTCTTCCGCGGTATATGAATCACTTACATTTGAATGCATGAATTAGTTTGATATAATTTTGTTGGGTGTGGATGGTTTAAAAGAGTGGAAATATTCCGTACAGGTCTGTTTTATGTAACAAACGCTAAGAAAAATGGCTACCCAAGGTCAATTTCCCCGGCTTCCCCGGATAATCGCGCCAGCCAAACCACAGCCCCATCTATACGCTTTGATGCAAGGGAGACAACTCAGACTAGGCCAATTTCTCTTGTCGGCAAAGGTAATCTCCCTGATTCGCACATTTCTATCTTTTTTGCGTGTTTTGGGTGGTGGAGTTTTTTTATGGATTTTACTATGGGCTGTGAGATTGTAGAATACGATGGGAAAAGCTATGAAATGTTTTTTAAGTACCGGCTAGGCTTGTAAATACATGCATATACACCCATAGACACTCATATACTGGGATATTAGCCCGATGTATGTATAAATCCATACGGGGTGGACATGTTGGAGTCTAGGTGGAGCACTAGTGGCCCGATTGGGTAGAGTGAGGTCTTATTTTAAAGCTCTCGAGGAAATAAATAAACAATAATAATAAAAAAAATCAAAAAAATCGGCGAGTAGTGGACAAAGGGGAAATTGGGAAGTACTGACCATGCCCCAGAATACTTCATATGCATATCACGGCCTTAAAGCTAGATGTAAGATGTAATCAACTTCACATTTTAGTAGTATAAAAAGCGCAAGTCCTATTGACTTTGCCCCTCCAAAGAAAATCGTGACCGATTCATTGTCAAAATCGGCTCTATTTTACAGGAGTATATACGATCAGGATGAGGCGACGTGACCGATCGAGATCTCCCTTGGCGCGTGAGAATGTGAGAGGCGAACACGACTTTCCTGAGGATCCAGCTGTGCCTCCCGCTGACGCCTTGCCCGAACACCACCCTGTGAGTGACATCTATCGGCGCCATTGGAGCACCATCCGACGATGTTTCCACCGTCATCGCCCTATTCAAGACTTGTATAATTTCCGGCTACAGGACCTCACGTATCTTCCTAACTATGCCGAGAACATTTTCAGAGACCAAGTGACAGCGTTCAAAGTGAATATGACATTCGGCTATATTCTACGGCACAAAGAGACGGACCAGGTACGGTATTTTTACCCGAGCAATAATACCTATGTGTTTGACAAACCATTCACCATCATCAATCATGCGTCACTGGAGCCCCTCATCGACCAACTGACTACGTTGGACCCATTGGAATGGGCCCGGTTGCAGCGGCCCAATACCAAGTGGACTGTGGAAATGGTCACCAACGTGACATTTTTCGTGACCAAAATGAGAGATCATCCGATCGGTGCTCCTGTACTACTACCCACTTGGCTGCTCAATCGAAAAGGACTGTATGCACTAACCGGAGGACAAAAGGGACCCTACAAAGACCAGAAATGTCTGTTCCGGTGTTTAGCCATTCATTTGAACGAGTGTCATCCCAAGGGTTGTGACAGAGTGGCCAATATCTATTGGAGACAATATTTACAGGAACAAGGCCTAGATCCGCGGCACTTCCGGGGCGTCCCATTCAAGAATTTGGATGTCGTGGAGTCCCTGTTCAACGTCAATATCTTTGTGTACCGTTTACTACGGGAAGAGAAGGAGGATGAGGAGGAGGGTCATGACACATTTGTGGCTGAATTGGTGCATCGCTCTTCAGAACGGTATGCTTTCACCATGAAAGTCAACATCTTTGATGACGGCGGGGTGAATCATTTTTCCCTGATCTATGATATGAGTCTGTACGCGCAATCCTACAGTTGTGCCTAATGCCATCGGGTGTTTAAAGAATCATTCACATTACATCGACACGAGAAGATTTGTGACCACACTGTCAAACGGAAATTTCCTGGCGGTGTGTACCATAACACGCCCACCATCTTCGAGGAACTGGCCGATGAAGGTCTCATCATACCAGAAGAGCATCGTTATTTCCCCTACCGGGCATGTTACGATTTCGAGGCGATGTTGGAACCGATGGACGCAGCCTCGGCGAAAACACAGTGGACACAGCGCCATATTCCCCTGAGTGTGAGTATTTCCAGCAACGTACCTGGCTATGACGCTGCACCGGTCTGTTTCGTGTCCACCGGCGACGCCCATGACTTGATAACCCGCATGATGGACTATTTAGAGGAAGTCAGTGCGGCCAGTACAGAACTATTGGTGTCCAAGTTCCAGGACGTACCGGAACAACTCGACGACAGGATTCCTACACTGGGTGTAGCGTTCAGTGACGATGAAGAGTCCGAGATGGAGCATAGTGGGCAAATATTTGACAGAGAAGAAATGGAGCATAGTGGGCAAATATTTGACAGAGAGGAAATGGCGCACAGTGGGCAAATATTTGACAGACAGGAAATGGAACACAGTGGGCTGCAACTGCAGGATGTGCCTTTACCTAAACCGTATGCGGAGAAATTGAAAATCCGCTTCCTGCAATACTTAGGCCAGTTACCGGTGCTCGGATTCAACCCGGGGCGATACGATCTGAACATGGTGAAGGAATTTCTCTACCCTTACTTGGCCCAGTCCGATACCATCAAGTCCGTCATCAAAAAGATCAACAACCACATGGCCCTCACCACCACATCACTCCATTTCCTGGATGTACGGAACTACTTAGCTCCCAATTACAGCTACGATCAGTGGGTGA